>CABFWB010001047.1:0-37281 GCA_902151455.1 Timema bartmani | reverse complement strand
CCCCCCCTTTACCCCATACCATCAAATCATCTGAAAACATCTTTGCTTTTATTTTATCCTCATCCAGTTTCCCTGCCACTTTATTCAATATCATTTCTATTACCAATACAAATAGTAATTGTGAAAGGGTACTTCTCTGCTTGACTCTATTTTTTAATTGGAACCACTTTGTCCCCCTTCTCTCTGTCTTTACACAACTCACAATATCATACATATTCCTTACTCTGCTAACCACTCCTCTTTCTACTCCAGCCTCCTCCATTGCTTTGCATAATTTATTTTTCTCCACAATATCATAGGCTTTTTCTAAATCCATGAATGCCATTACCAGATAGTTTCCAAACTATATATCTTTTCCATCAACTAAGTCCAAGTATTAAATCTATTGTCGACCTCCTCTCTTCATCTTCCCTTCATGCTTTTCTTCATTCTCCTTGCCAGAATCTTTTCTTAGATTGACACATCAGTGTTAAGCCTCTATAATTTTCACACCTCTTCTTATCTCCTTTCTTGAATATTGGTAATATAATACCTTTTGACCAATCCTCTGGCACTTTCTTCTACCTCCACACTGCCCTTGCTACTCTATACCACCACTGTAGACCCATTTCTCCTGCTGCTGTTATCATTCCCACTGTTTTTCTAAGATGTTTGACCACCTCTGCTGTCTAATGGCCTGAGAGAGTTCTTGACTACAAATTCCAAAATCCCAGGTTCGATCCTTGGCGCTTCCAGATTTTTCTGTGAAGCAGTGTGTCTATAATGGGGTAAATTCAACCTCGCGACGATAATTTAGGAGCTACTTGAATAAAGAGGTAACACCTATTGTCTAGAAAACTGAGATTAACGGCTGAGGGGTTCATTGTGCTGCCCACATGATGCCCTCTATCCACAAGTTTTGGCACTATCTTTGCCAACATGCGGCGGGCTGCCACTCAGTGGGTATAGCTCGCTTGCGGGCTGACGCCTTGGGTTTTTTTTTTGCTTTGTGTATTTTTCAAAGTTCTTGGGTGTGCTATGCATAAGTGTTACTTGGTAGAGGGTAGGCGCATAGGTGCACAAGTCACAATTTATGATTGGGTGAGAATTAGCTATTACAAGGTTCCCAACAGGGCCTTAACAGGAGGTGAGGAGGGAGGGGCGTATCAAGAGGGAAACATGTCTCAGGCACCTATGGTCTGGGGAGCACTATCAGGCACAGGGCATAAAATTATTCCTTCTTGATCTACACAATTTAAATGATCTCCATTAAGTGACCAAAATTAAGATGACTTCAACTTAAAATCATCAACTCGATTCAAAACTATAACTCTTTCTCTCTCACACTTAATAATTCAGCATTAATATTTAAGAGCTACTAAATTACTAAAATGTGTTTAATAGCAACCAGCTGACAGTGTGTGGGGTCAAGTAGATGCATTACTTTAAGTATTTCTTATATTGTTGGATATAAGTTTGAAATGTGTCAAGTGTACTACCAAATATTTATAATTTCCGATCAAAATACAACCGCTATAATATACTCTCTTGACTATCCAGGATGCTAGGGAAAAAAATTGTTCCAGATAAAAAAAGGGCAATGTATGCACTATCAAAGCATCCAGCAAACTTGATCGATTTTTCTTTTTCTTTTAAAATATCATCCACTGTTGCTCACCAACATCAAGCTAATTCATAAACGACTTCACTGATGAGCCTTCTTAATTTTTTTTGTAATTACTTTAAAGTTTATATTCTATGGTAAGAACAACTCTTTTACGTTTAGACATGGTCACTAATGGTTTTTTTTTTTTAATGTAAAAACTGAGCATTTATCTGTTAGAAGAATTTAAGATACAAACTGACAACACATACTCAATGTGCCCACATGCTTTGCCTCAAAAGTAAACAGTGGTTAAGTGTACTCGAATAACAATGAGTCACTATGGTCACCACTTTCGTTTAATGTAGTGTATGCAGCTTGTTACTAAGTACAGTCGCCGGACAGTTATATCGTTCGATAGAGTGTATAGATGAAATATTATCATATTTCTTCAATTCTAAGAGGCACCTTAATTTTTCACTACCTACAAAAAAAAAAAAAAACTATGATTCTAAGAAAAAATATATAAAATAAATGCTATGATACAGTTTATCTAATGAATATTTTTATTACAGAATAGAATTCAATTCAATCACAACAATAGTACCTTATTTAAAAGTAGGTATGTTATTCGTCACTTCCTTAAGAATCACTATTCAAAATAAGCCCACTTCGGTGACCATATGGTCTAAGGTGCTACTCTCGCAATGGTCTAGACTGCAGATGACAGAGAAATCAAGGTTCAAATCTTGATTGGGGTATTGAAAGTGATTTTTCCAAAATGTTTTTTCACTATCCCTTCACACAGATGTGGGTACACTTTCTTTATGTATAGCCTAATCCCTAAAACCTTTAGCATAATTAGTACATAAGTGTATAATAGCCCGAAAGGGTAGTAGATGCGGTGCAAAAAAAAATCAACAATTGAAAAAGAACTGTGATTAGATTCTAAGAGACACACTGTTATAGATTTTTAAATACGAAAAAAAAAATAGTGTCTAAGAATCGTCAAAATACGGTTAGTAATATTATGAAATGCTGCTAAAAAATAACTAATTTTTTAGTTCCACCATAAATCTGCAGCTGGTTAATACGACCCATGATAATCGAGAGTCTACTGTATTTTGTGCAGGGAGTATTAGTAGGGAGATAAGAAAACACAATGATTATTTATTTATATTATTAGCTTGGTACGACACTGGTCGCAAACACCGATTTTTTTTATAGCCATTACTGTTTCCATCCTATGGCCTGAGTCAGTTTTTTATTCCAGCCATATACTTTCCACTACTGGCTTGCTAGGCCTGTCGTAGCTTTGTGTGCCCTATAATCTCACTTAAGACTAGGACAGGCACAACATCCAGTCCCCATCTGTTAGTTCATCATTGTGAAAGGGTAAGCCCACATTTCACCAATGATACATTTTTTGACCATGCTGGGAATTATTGAACCCTGGCTCAGTAGACAGACACACTACCAACAGTAAGTACTGATAATGATATGTGTAAAGTGCTTGGAATAACATCATTTACTAAAAACATTTAGTTTCAACAGTGCTTTGTACCTGTGAGCAGCATGCCGGCCAAGTCACCCTCCTGGACCAGTTTGTTGGTGAGGTGTTTGAGATAATCACCCAGTTTCTGGTCAGATAAGAAGGTCAATGCAAACGCAACTCGGTCCTCCACAGCCATGTCACTCTCATTCTACAAACAATTCTCAGGTGAGAGGTGGACTTCAAACTAGGGGTGGGAAAGATGATCTCAGGTAACGGGTGGACTCCAAACTAGGAAGGGAGTGTTTGAACTAAGTAGGGGTGGGAAAGGTTAACTTGTTGGATCAGAATCAGAAAAACATGTGCATGTATTTATTTGAAGAAAGATCTGGAATAGGACTTCAAAAAAATTGAAATTTCATCAGATAAAGAAAATTCAATGGGGTTGTAATTTTTCCTCATTAGAAATAAAAGCTCCAAAATTGAATTTTTATTAAATAGTGCCAACAAAATTAATATGTATAGTATTTAATTAATAATATTACTACCAATAAACTAATAATATAATCACCTTCTATTTGCCCATACTATTATGTTTCTTTAAACATTTACTTGGGGTCTGCGAGATTGGGTTTTTTCATTTGAGTCGAGTATTTCTAAAAGCTTCCGAGTTCGAGTATATTCATAATTTTAAAATGTTAATAAGTATATTAAAATGCATGTTCATAAAATATGAATGACACTAATTTTTATAAAGAGTAAATACTTTTGAAAAAAAAGGGTTAAATAATGGACACATTGGTTTTTAAACTAGAAATAACACTTATCAAACACAATATGAACAACACTAAAATAAAAATCTAATAAATAAATAAATAATTAATATGGTCTCAACACTCATGTCTTTAAGGACATTAAAATGACACTAACATTATAAAAAGTTAATAAAACGAATAATTTCATGATGGATTCATTAATGTCTCTTCATATGAAAAATAAATATTTCCAAAAATTAAAAACAATGTGCAACTTTGGAAGTTTAAAGAAATGGGAAGTGTAAAAGTTTAGAAAGAAAATAGAGAAGTGTGTTTGTTTATATCTAGACCTAACCTAACTATCCATTCAGGTTGTCTTCCTTCACTATCACATAGTATAATTGTAGGGTGTTTCTACACTGTATTGATAAAAGGTTAATAAAATTGCCGTTTTAATATGCTAATATTTCCCCAAAATATGCTTCAGTAACTTAATTTACCCTATAAGAAAACGTAAGAATCATAAACAATTTGAAATGTGAAGCGTTTTGTCTTTCATTTATTATTCCTTAGTTTAATCGTGCATGATCACGTCTTCTGTTCCATTTCCATTCCTCTATGCGCAGTTGCATATGTGTTGTACGAGCTCTCATTAGACATTATTTTATTGAGAAATGGACTTCAATTCCATTTTTAATGCTTATAAAAGTTAATACTGATACTTTAAAATTAAAAATAATATGAATAAAATAATATTTCTAGCAAAAAATATGAAACAGTAAATGCTTTTTTAATATAGTTGTGGTAAGTTTGGTAAAATATGTATTGCAATAAATAAGATCAACATTGATTTTAAACAGGTTAACTAACATAATTATATAATTAAATAGTAACTAAACTAGAGCTAGTTTTGTAGCTAAACATATTAATTAATACGAGTTTTAAATATCTTAAGTTTGAAAACATTTAATATAATAATTTATTCTTGATATTACATTTTTAATTTAATATAAATTATTATTTTAGAAAGGGACCAGGTAAAAAGAGTAAAAAGAATCATTCAATTACTAAGTAATCTTCTTAGCTATTTTAATTTTCATTGATTTGTCATGGCAATACAAGTAAACAACTTCAATCAAGGATAATTCAAAATGAACAAAAATATTGAATAAATTGACCGGGCGAAAGTGTTTTTAAAGCTCTATTACATTATTAATGTGAAAATTGATTACTGTTTAACAATTTGTTAAGTAATTGAATGATTTATAAGTGAAAATGCTGATATTATCTTGATTAAATAGACTAAGCTTACTTATTGCGTTTTAAAAATTGATTACTAAGTACATCAAGTGGAAGCTCAAAAATGACGAGCCTACAAAACTTTCGATCTTGATCTCGAGCATAAGCGACGAGCTCGGCTCGAAGCTCGGAATACGAGTACTCGCAGAGCCCTAACATTTACACAATTTATGTTAACAAAGTTAATAACAAATTGAAACAAATACTTCTTTGCAGATAACATTTTGATATAGTGATTGTGTAAATACCAGAAAATGATACCCTGTTGGTGGTATGAGCCCTCATCCTCCAGCTTTACGCGTTAACAATCTCCTTGTCAATGTATCATTCAACTATACAACCTCTCAACGTACTAGTATAATTAAGTAGTATCACCGCTTGCCACAAGAGTACACTACACATTGACAAGGAAATTCTGAATAGGTCAGTTGGGATAGCGGTTGGTCAACCGGGGTAAAATTTCCTATCGGGATGTAATTTTTATTTAATATTAAGTTGTCTGGAAGTTTGTTGAGTCTGAATTTCTTGGTTCCTACACCTGTTATATTAGTAGAGACACCGATATTTCGTGAGGCTTCGCGAGTTGTGTTTTTACGAACTTTTACTTAGCACATTAAAATTGCCATAGAAACATAATTAAACATCATTGTGGCATTTTTGAGTGAAAATATTAACGCGAAATAAAACGAAATTAAATCTATTCGCGAAATTGACGATTTGGCCATTTAAACGCGAATTATGGTCTTTTTTTTCTATTTAAACGCGAATAAATAATAAAACATTGCTGACATCGGAAACCATTCTAAGACTTGGACAAAAAATAAAAATAATACCAACTGAACCAATATAATTTTCTTTCAAAAGAAAATTTATTTCCCTCATCCAAAGACTTGCTTTAAAAAGTGTTAAAACTGGCTACTACAACGGCCATATTGGGCGCCAAGGCAAGTATTTAAAGAATTAGAGGCAAAAAACAAGGCCATGTCTAAGCTAGAGTGAGATCTCTCTACACTCATATCTTTGGCTTCCTGGTGACGTCACTACCATCAAGGTCGTTAGATATTGACATTGCTTTAGTAAGATCGTTTTTAACCTCTCCTCTATTTATTTAATATTTAAACATGCCTAAAGTTTTAAGTATTTTTGAAAGAGAGCGTGAGTTTGGAAAAGAAGGATTTTATATATTTGATAAAGTTAAAAAAATAATGATGTGCAAATTGTGCAACACACGCGTTGACTGGTTCAGAAAAGACACGTGTTTGAAGCACATTAATAGTGCTTTGCATAAACGGAAAAAAAGTAATGTTTCTGAATCATCAAAACAAGCAACCCTTGAAAATTCTCTAATAAAGTCTAAAAACTCAAAAGAAGACCGCAAAGAATTCATTATGGATACCACGAAAACATTTATGGAAGCCAATATTCCCATTGAAAAACTAGATCATCCTTCTATGCGATGTTGGATGGATAAATATGTGAAAGGTAACCATTTTGCATGATTTTTAAAAATTTCTTTTATTATTTAAAAATCAAAAGCAAATAAGGACCTATTATTTTCCGATTTTATTTTCCTAATGACAAAATAGTGTTTTTTTAAACACTTTTGATTATTTACTAATTTATCAAAAAAATATATGAGATAGAAATGTTTGATTTGGGTTATTTTTAAGATGTTTATCTTTAAGTACAAATAGTGAAATAGCCTAATAAATTAGTGTATACACACTTTGTCAACCAACATAGCCTAATATTAGTTCTATCAAAAATTAGTATGCCTACAATTCGGTTTTAGGTGGAGGAGACCTCCCTAAGGCAGAAACTATAAGAAGTGTTTGGATCCCAGAAGTTAACAAAAGTCAAGAAGATAATATCAAGAATAATGTAAAAAACCAGCAAGTTGCAATTCTTTGTGATGAGACAACTGATAGGAAAGGACAGTGTGTTTTTGTTATTTTGTTGAAAACATTACGTGCTGATTCGAAGCAAAGCTTGTTTGTTGGTGCAGTTAAAGTTTTGCAGAACGCTTCAGCAACTGAATGTTCACGGGCACTTGTGGACACCATCACCAAGTATGAGATTCCTTATGAAAATGTAGTTTGTGTTGTGACAGATGGTGCGCGTTACATGACGAAATGTGTGACTTCTTTGAAAGTTCTCTTATGCGATGATTTTCTGCATATACAGTGCTGGGACCACAAACTTAATTTGGTCCAAAATTATTGGTCAGTAGAGCTGCCAGAGCTGAATGAGTGTGTAGCTAAAGCAAAGGCCGCATTTCTGAACACTCGAAAGAGAAAACATAATTATCTAGCATTTCTAAATGAAAAATACAGTAAAGGTGAAAAGTCTGCTAAGCTATTTCCAAACCCAGTTTTAACGCGATGGAACTCTTGGTTTTGTTCAGTGGTGTACCTCTGTGAATATTTGGTGGATCTAGTGGAATATTTTTCCACATTGGAGGAGGTGACAGCAGCACTTAAGTACTTCCAGGATATGTCACATGATAAAGTAACCCTAATGTTGATTGAATGCCAAGCAACATTTTTAATTGAACACTGTTCTGAATTGGTGGAATTAATTACTATACTCGAAGGTTCTACCTATGCCTTTAGTCATAAGCTGTATGGTAAAGTGACAGAGCTACAAAGTAATTTTAAACTGATTTCTGACATGAACTACGGAGAAAAAACACAGGAAAAATTGAAAATTCTTCCAACTCTAAAACAAGCAAATGTCAAAAGTCAGTTTCAATCTTTAGGACGGCAGTGCCTTATAAAGCTGAATTTACTCCATCAGTCAGACCCATCCAAAACATTTTTTGAAAACATTGGTACTCTTTTTGACACTCGCTCGATTGGTACAAAACAAGTTAATTCTGATCTCTTCCAATCAGCTCGAAAAATACCATTTTTAAAATCCTGCTCTGAAATTAATTTTCAAAGAGGATACTGTGCGCTGCAGACACAAGTGAGAGCTTTGCAAAGCAATAGTAAAAAAGTTGACATTTTGGACATATTGTGTGGACTGAAAGAAGACCATGAAGAGTTTGCCATCAACAGCATAAAAGCAATATGGATTCCAGTGTCTAATGTTGACAGTGAACGCGCATTTTCAGCATATTCCAACATTATGTCAGACAAGCGCACTAACTTGAAAATCGAAAATTTGGAAACAATGTTGTCTTTGTACTTTGGTGATTGACGTGAAGTATGTTGAAAAAAGTATGAACATTTTTGTCTTATAAAATAATTCAGTGCAAGTACTTTCTAAGCTATTTGAGTTAATTTATTACCATTACCTTAAAAAACCTCTTAAGACTTTTTATACCGAAAATCAGGGTCTTACCTTTTATTTACCGAAATTCAACTTTTTATTTAACGAAATTAAGTAATTTTATTTACCGATTTTATTTACCGAAAATCATGGTTTTACCCTTTTATTTACCGACTTTTTATAGCGAAATCCAACTTTTTATTTAACGAAATCCAGTGGTTTTATTTACCACAAATCAGGGTCTCTATATATTAGGCATGCTAACTTCAGTGTTTGTGTCAATCTTCACTAGATTTTGATTTCAGGAATTTAAATGTGTTTTAATGTGTACCTCTAGAAGCTATTTAAAGTAGCTCTAGACTAATTATCATCATCATAATCACTATCATAAACTGTTTCCAGACTATGGATAGGTCAGTTTAATAAAATTCCTCCATCTTACTTTATCTTTCCACCATTCTTCCTCCTTTAATTCCTTCCATTCTTCTCCTCTCACTTGAACACTTTCTGTTATCTGGTCCTCCCATCTCTTTCTTGGCCTCCCTTGTGATCTTCTTCCTACATATTTCATTTCCAACATTCTCTTTGGTATTCTCTCCATCTCCAGCATTACATGCCCATATCATCTCAGTCATGCTTCCTCTACTATCTCATATCCTCCCTGTACTCCCAATCTTTCCTGGATAACTTCATTCCTATCTTGTTTCTACTCGTGACAGCTAACATGCTCCTCACAAACTTCAGTTGTCCCAGACTGTTGTTGAATATCTGTCAAAGGTGTCCTGGAATTTGATGACAACTTTTCCTCTTCATTTAAAAAGTTTGTCATCTAATGTCGCTATGCTCATGACAGATATTTAACAACTGTTGATATCACCATATGAAGAAAATTAAACTAAATGTTGCTACTGGAGCAGTATTTTATTTATTTTAACCCAAAAAATCTTTTGCCACAAAAATTGCATAAACCATTATCTTTTCACGTGTCCCCTACATCCCCACCTTACAAATCAAAATAATTCTGTTTTTGAAAACATTACACTAGTTGAGTTGAATGAAAAAAAACTTCAAATCCAAATCTAGTGCCATCTAAGTTGCATGAAGTAATTTTGGTAACATATCTTAGAAGAGTAATTTAATAATAAATTTAACCTTAAAAAATATGAGCTTTGTACCACAAATACTACAAAATGTGTTTTTTGGTTTCCTCTTTTAGGAAGTTGTGTTACGCGTTTCACACTCCTCCCTGTTGATAGAATGAAACCTAGGTCAGGGGATTGGGTGGTGACAGTCTATTTTCTTTAAGAGGCAACCCATTACCTCTTTGTCCGTTGGCAGCAATGTAAAGTGTGAACTGTGTTCTTCTTTTCATTGTAAAAGCCATATTGTGTTCATCCATTTTATATGTTTCTATCCACCTTTCCTGTACCTTCTTCCAAATATAATGAAATATGAGTTTAAAAAACATTTCATGTTGTACTAATATGAAATGTATGGCTATGAGAAAGGTAGTGAACTGTATTTGCAATATTTATTTTAATATTATTAAGCTAAGCTTTAATGCGATAGTAAGTGAACCCCTGCCGGGATAAAAAGAATGTCCGTTATTTGTAAAAATAATTTAATTTATTTTGATAAAACTTAGTTTGACTACAGTTTAATCTAAATGAACCTATGTAACTTATTGTGGATGTTAAGATCTTCCTAGTGGCCCTCCCCAACTACTTAGCTTAGTGCTTTGTTCTTGTGGTCCATCAAAATGTTTTTCAAATGGGCCGCCATGTACAGAGATGTGCAGTTGTTCTGCAGACAGAGCCAAATGTGACATTGTGAGATGTTTTGATGACGACTTGGAAGATGAGCTACAAGATGTGGATATGTAATAATTTGTATTTCTTATGTTTCATCAACATTTCCTTTCAAATAATGTTTGTTTATAAATGTAAGCCCACGTGCTGAAATAAATGTAATATGTATGTTGTTTTTAACCCTCCTAATTTTGATAAAATTTTGAGCATATCAGTTAAGCTCTTATAATTGTTTTACAGGATTGCGAGACCCTCACTCACTCTCCCATTGTTGCAAGTTAAAGATTATCACCAACATATTTTATTTCACCAGACATTTGGTTTTATGGGTATTTTTAGAATAATTTTAATTATTATATCAATGTAGTTTCTATTTTGTAAATATTTATTAGACTATACGTTTTGAATGAATTTTGTTTCTACAACTACTGTAGTAAATCTAATTATATTTCTTTTTTGTTTTGAGTAATTTGTATGTAAACTTGATATTTAAAGAGTTATTCTAGATTATATGGTGTTATTCACCACTTTTCCCCTTTCCCCTGCCTCCCCCTGCACGTCCCCCTGGATGGCCACCATCACTTTTCTGATTCGGTACCCCCCCCCTCCCCAACAGAATGATACCCCTCCATTAAACTGCCAAGTTAGTTCAGCATTGGTATGTGTTTGATGTCATGTCTGTCATGATCTTGATAGGGTGCACTGGGGCTGTAATTTAATTAAATGGGCTTTTCAATCTCTCTCCAGGTGAATGTCATTGCATTTTCACTAATTTATCTCATACCTAGCCTATTTGATTATCATTAATAGACCTTATGTTCAACATAACAATGAAAAAAACACGATCATTCATTTTGAATGTATAGGTACCTTGTTTGAAAATATAAGACAGACAACTCACCAACACAGCATCGTAGTTGCCATTCTCGGCTGTGAGGAAAGCAAACATAGCTCGAAGATATGGATCAGTTAACTGCGATAAGGATTTTAAACATAGTTCTCGCCACATGCTGTTGCGATCGTCAGAGAAACCTGGGAATGATATAATAGAAGATTAATAAACATTAAAACAAAATGTAACATATCAAAATTTTAAATATTGCAAACAAAAGTGAATATTGTATGTTAATGGTATTAAGTTTTATTAGCACCAGCAGATTAAATTACAATGTAACACCATAAGAATATATTAGTCTATTCAAATTAGTTGTAATTTAAAGGAAAATATATTGTTTGTTCATTAATTAAGTTAGGATGAAAATCTAATGAGCCATTTAAGTATTAAAAGGATAAATATAAAGGTAAAAAATTTATATTTGAGAATAAACATAAAATATTGTGACACAAAATAAGCTCACCAGATAGAGCCATTGCCACAATGTTGAGGCTGGAGACATGACCCATTTTTAACTGGGCCTCAGACCCTCGGTTTAATATTTCGATAGATAGACGCAACTTGAGGCTGAAAACTGCAATGGCGGCTGCACGAGAGTAGGCCCCATCTGACTCCAGCCTGTCTAGAAATGCCATGAATGTAGTCTCTCGGTCAAACTTCCAGCCACAAAGTTGCAGCGCTTTTTCTCTATCGTCGCTCCTAAAACAACGAAACAAAATATAGAACATAGTTTTAGTCATGGCTAGGGGTTTGGTCAAATGGGAGCTTTGATGATGCATTGGAGAAAGTTGGGCTTGTTTAGGTAACATTGATTAAAGTTTGTTAGTATGCTTGGTGATATCGCTTTTAATAAAATATCTTAGTGATTTAGAAAATATTCAATGTAAGAAACATAACATTTAAAATCAATTTGCCTAAATTGTTATGAAAAAGTGGTTTATAATTTGAGGAAAGAGACCAAACAAAACGTTTTATAAATTAAAACATTTAAGGAATGTACAACATATCAGCCATGTACCCTATTTAAGAAATATTTCTCTTAGGATAGGCGTGTCAGTTACGTCTCACTAAGCAGTGACACATCCAGTGGCTCCACATTACTGTAAAATACACATGTCTCACTAAGCAGTGACACATTCAGTGGCACCACATTACTGTAAAATACACGTCTCACTAAGCAGTGGGCCAGTGGCACATTTTAGTACAACACACATGTCTTAATAAGCAATGGCACATTAAGTAGGTTCAAACATTAAGTAATTATTTGAATCAAAACGCTCATCATTAGAATGAAAAAATAAACAATTGTCTTCTGACAGTTTCTAAGTTAGGTTGAATGCGACTATATTTATACATTAATAAGTTACTTCACACCATTATGGTCTAAAAATGTGAAACACACTCCTTCACTCTACAACTTGATTGGATTAGCACACAAACCAAGAGTAAACCACACTAACAAAATCAAATAAAAATAGTAGGACTGGGTCGATGCCGATAACTGATCTGATTTATCGGCCAATATTAGTACAATCGGCCAAGGATAGTCGGTTTTTTATCATGCAGGTATTTTACGCCGATAATTCAAAAAATAAAGATATATTTTTAATTCTCGATAATTCAAAATATAAAAATATATTTTAAATATAATATATATAATAAATATAATTCATAGTTCAAACAAAAATATTTAAATAAGGTCTCTTGCATGTAAACACAAATTCTTTAATTCTATGTTAGATATTTTATAATAAACAGCAAAACCAACATTCTAAACAAAATAAACCACTACATTTAATTTAGCTTAAGGCGTATTTCAAATGATGAAATACTTGATAAATATATTAGAGATAAAGATTTCCTCAAGTAACAAAGTTACACTATCAAAAACAATATAAGGTAGGCCAGTCTGATTTTATTTGCTGTGGATTTATAAAACATTAAAAATGCATCATATTATGGCTATAAGTAATGTAGTTCTAAATGAATAAGTTGTATACCAACCTAATATGAAAAATAACTAAGCTTGTGTGAACCTTTGAAATTTCGAATCTTGCTAAGATTCAGATTCAATTGGAGCTTTCGACTCTAATTATTAGAGAGATTTGTGGTAGATACAAAATTTCGAATCTAAGTAAATTTCAGATTCGGATTTGATGGGTTTAGTTCAAAATTCGAATCTTTTCATACTTAAGAATAATTTCAACTTTCTATGGTCTTATACAGCAAACCATTATTAAAAAAATAGTATTTTATTTCGTTTAAAACTTTTCATAAGTTATTCCTGAGGCTTTGTTTACTTGTTTAACTTAAGATTAAGTTTAAAATATTTTCAAAGACTCCTAAGGATATGTTATTCGATTTGGATTTGAAACATTTTCAAAATAAAATATTCAATTCGAAATTTTATTTTAAGTACAATATTTGATTCGAAAAAAATTCTGAGCATGATATTCGATTCGAGCTGGTTTGCCAAGATTCGGATTCGACTCGAAATGGAAAATCATGGATTTGCACAGACTTAAATATTACCTATATTTTTCAGTATAAGCCGAGGCCCGCGTATGTACACAAC
This sequence comes from Timema bartmani, assembly GCA_902151455.1. NCBI lineage: Eukaryota > Metazoa > Arthropoda > Insecta > Phasmatodea > Timematidae > Timema > Timema bartmani. The sequence goes on along the minus strand of CABFWB010001047.1, from coordinate 23,602 downwards.
AATTTGCTTCCTATTTAATTTTTTTTGTTTTGGATTTGAGTTATTTATATTTTATATACCCCCTATTTTTTCTGTTGGAAGAATTAACTAAACTATATTTTATTTACGTAATCATAACTTATTCACACATCAAAAACAATGAATATGTCGAAGATTACGTATCATTATTGTGCTATTGAGTACTCTAGGGGCTGGCTGCACATAACTGCATTCAGTAATCATGTGTTTTTCTTTTATTCATGGTGCATGACGTCAGCACTCCAATATCCACTCGATCAATCACTCACTGAGTGCTCCCCAAGATCAGTTCTTAGAGCGTGTATTAAAAACCAACTAGGTGTATTCTCCTTGTGTGCTTTTGTGCTTTTTCTTTATTTATTTTTTGGATTGGTAATTTAATTTATATATAATTATAAACTTTCTTGTTTACTATGACAGTGCAGTAGGCCTAACAATAAAATTAAATATGTCTAACCAACTTTAATATTTAAAACTGTGCCCAGCCATAAAAAATACTTGTTTTTTTAGGAAGATATAAAAAGGAAAATAACAAGTTGACATTACAAAAGAGATCAATCTGTTCAAATGACTGTGTCAAAGGAGGCACGATGTGTATTTTGAGAGAAAGTAAATGTTGCAGGGCATTGCTATACACATATGAAAATTTGAACATGACGAATATATTAAGAGGTACGTACTTAACTTACCTATATATTTTGGTTGAAGAGTAAATATTAACATAAACCTCATCTGCCCAAGGTAAACACTCCATGTCTGACTTAACTAATGAAGAACTATTATTCATGTTTACTCCATCCAACTTCAATACACTCCTGTAACAAAGAACCAATAGTAATACATATATAGTTTAAACAATAATAAAAATAGAGATACATTATATATATTCACATCTAATGTCCATTTCCTGTCTTTGTCCTTTAGTTATTCCTTTTACACATTCCTATTTAAGTGCCCTATTATACTTCTCTCCCTTTTGTGTTTTTTTGGTTTCCTCTTAAAGGAAGTTGTGTCGTGTGTTTCACACTCCCTTCTGATGAGTTTAGATAGAATGAAACCTAAGGCCAGGGGATTTGGGTGGTAATGATCAATTTTCTTCAAGAGGCATCCAATGCCTCTTTGTCCAATGGCAGCAATGTGAAGTGTGAACTGTGTTCTTTTCATTATAAAAGCCATATTGTGTTTGTCCCTTTTATATGTTTCTATTCACCTTTCCTATACCTTCTTCCAAATATAACTAAACAGTAATATAAAATTGCCGTCGATAGTGGACATGATGTAAGCTACCCTGATTTGTGCTAGTTAACTAGTGACACCAAATATTATATTTAATGGCGAGTGCTGGCAGCTCACCTGACTCCTGGTAGCCGACTATTGACTCCCCACATATTTCCCTCCTCCACCAAAGAGCGACTCAAGTAGAGCCAGTACCACAAGTTCTTCAGATCATCATCATCTGCCAAATCTCCATTTTGCCACAAATCCTCCTATTCAGACAGTATTAATGGTTTACAGAAATAATTCAAGCTAACATCTTACCAGGGTACAATGGTTTATCAAGTTTTAACAATTTTTACATCCATTACTAAATTACAGCCTGCGGCCTGGATCAGGTTTTTATTCAAGCCATATATTTTCCACTATCGGCTTGCTAGGCCTGTCGTAGCTTCATATGCCTTATAATTAAACTTAAGACTAGGACAGGTACAACATCCAGTCCCCAGCCATTAATTCATCACTGTGAAAGGGTTAAACCACATTTCACCAATGATAAATTTTTCGGCCATGCCAGGAATCGAACCTGGGACCCTTAGCTTAATAGAGACACACATTACCGACCGAGATAAGGTGTCGGCTCATTTTTGTTACTGTTTTATCTAAACAATTTCTATTTCAGTATCACCAGGGTTTGTGTACTAGCTCGCCCTTCAAATCTAAACCATATTTATCCTAATGTTTTATTCCATATGACTGTACTTACTTTATGAGTTTTAAAAATAATAAACTTATTTTATATGTGTAATTATTTACATTTTATTATTGTACCATCTATACATCCACAATATATGTTTTGTATTTGAGTTTGCATACCCCAACAGATAGTATGGATAAAATATTATGGCAGTAAAAATATCTTAAACATTTTCACGCACACCTCCTTGCCTATGGTTGCTATAACACACACCTTTTTTAATTGTTGTACGCACATACAAATGTTTTGAAATCAATTTGAGAATATATTGCTACTCCCATCAAATTCTCCCATGAGTATATTTGTCCAAGTTCGTAAAAACCTGAAGCTCATCTGCATATCTTCATTTGTTTGTAATTATTTCCTGAATCGAAAATATCGGTTGCATACACAAAATATAGATAGTTTCATAGTATAACAAATTGAAAAGGAAGTTTTGTTGGTTGGTGTTTCATCTGGTTCTATTTGATTTGTAGTTACGGTATATTGAGAGTTTCAACAGGAACAGAGGTTATTAGATCTTGAAAACAACATATTATTTGAAGGTAATTGGGTACTAGTTTTATAATGGTTTTGGTTGAATAAAAAAAAAAAGATTGTGTTAAAAACTAGTGAAGAAATTGCAACAGCAATGGCAGCAATGAGCCATAATAGGCAAGAGAGGAGAAGTAGCTGTTTGGATTTTTGATTTTTGAATAATGTTTAGTGATGTGATAGATGTCTGTAATGTAATATAATGTAATGTATTGTACAAGATGTGGCATGCTCTCCTGATGAGTGAAAACCCCAGCTTGCAATTTGTGACATAATTGGTTTGATATGCCAGTTAAGTTGCACCCAAGACAACTTCCTTGGAGAATTATGTGTTGCACCAACAATAGCACAGCTCTAGATAAACAATGCCTCACAACTATGCACTAGATCAGGCCTGGTCAACCCAAATCGTTCCGCAGGCACTTTGACACAGACCACATATATATTAAAAAAATTAAAATCAAATTCTATAAAATTTATTTTGTTCATTAACTTTATTATTCATCTATATCAGTAAAATATTTGCTTTTAATTGCAATCACTTAATTTCTTTTGATCTACTTCAATATCAGTAGTTGCACATCTTAATCGCTTTTCCAGATTTTCATCTGTTAGTGAAGCTTGAGTTTTACTTTTCCGCTGTCACATACGTGTTGTAAAAGTTGATTTTTGATGTGGTGAGAATATGTTTTAATTCAATGTTGCACTGTAAATTAATTACTTTCATCTGTAGAATTTGGGGGAAAGTAGAAACGTCAACATGATATAGAGAACAAAATGTCTCAAAATCTTTATAATATTTTGTGAGTTTTGCCAAACTACAATCAAATGCTGCTGAAAGTTTTTTTATTTCATTAGCATACTTCGAGAAATTCCTATAATGACCGTTTTTGAAGTAATTTAACAATGAAAAATTTTGAGCATTGTTATTTCTAAGTTGGCACTCGAACAAATATAATTTCCTTTGGAATGCTTTAATGTGGTTACAAGCATCAGTAATTAAAAATGATCTATCTTGCCCATGCAACTCCTTGTTGAGGTGGTTAATTTTTTCTATTATATCTACCCAAAAACTTAGGTACGACAACCACTCTTCATCATTTAAATCAGAAAATGGTACTTTCTCGTCGTTCATAAAATTTTTAATTTGTTCCCATAACTCAAAAAAATCGTTTTATGCACTTTCCGCAACTCAATCATCTTACTTTGGTAAAATACATGTAGTCACTGCATTCAGAACATAATTAAATTAGGAATTATTTTAACTGGTGATGCTGAAGCGCATGAGATCAAATGTAGTTTACTGTTTCTATAACCACATCCATGACATGGTTCAGAGAAAACACCTGAGAGCATAAATTTTGCTGATGTATCAAACAGCGTATGGCAAATAGATCACTGGTATTAATGATTCTCGTCTCCAACTCATTCATAAACAACTTTACAGCTCCTTTATTTTTTCCCTATCATATCCAGTGCTCCATCTGTTGTTAGTTCAGAAAGCACCTCTAAATGTAAATTGTTATCGACCAAACACTTTTGTATGGCTTGGAAAACATCTTCACCCTTAGTGGTGTTTTCCCAGGTTGAAAGATTTAACATTTTTTCTGTCACTTGGAAAGAATCATTAACTTCACGAATAAATACTGCAAGTTGAGATGTGTCTGAAACCTCCATACTTTCTGAACTCCTTTAGTACATGAGATTTCTACCAGATGGTGCAAGCTGCACTAACCAGCCGAAAGTCTGAGTGTATCCCCAGCTCTGGATGAATAGTAATCACATAAAATTAACCTATGGGTTGTTGACTTAAGAAGAAGAAGAAGAAGGAGGTAATATAACAGAAAAATTGAGCCATCAAACATTTTCTTAGCGATTTTAGTGCATCAAGTTATAAAATTAAACATAGTATAATATTTTTTCAGGCATAAAACAATTAACAAAAGAAATTGAACTTTTCTTCAGCTTCTAGAATCTCTCATATATTCAATTCGAGTTCGCTTCCAAATAAAAAATTGGACTTAGCAAATATGTGCAAGCAGATGCTAACTACCCCTTGGATCAGGCGTGTCGGAATTGTTTGATCATATGAGCCACATTGAAAATAGAAACTACTGATGGTGCCACATTTCAGAAAATTATTGAATATTGTTATAATCTCAAGAATTTTTTTTTTAAAGCTTCACTATTACAAAAAGAAATTTAAGATTATATAATAATATGTTAAGACTTTGGCCTACTCTTTATTTGTCTCCTGAAATTTGAAACTTTTTTTGCACCATGGGTGTGGGTGTTAGGCTTATCTTGTGTTGGAGTCACATTCATAATTGATGACAGATGCGTGTTCGTAAGCTGTGATCTCTCGAGCATTTGTTCCTTTTAATAAGCAAAAACAACTGTTCAAACTTTTCACATATTCGGTGCACAGATTTAACCATTTTTGGGGATATATTCTTTGGCGAGCAAAGAGTGAACACTTGGTACGCCACCCCTACATGATATATTTCCCCAAATAATGACTAATTGTTTCTAAAAATCTTGATCAGGTCACAAAGTATGTTGGTTCATGGAAACCCACGTGGCCCGCAAGTTTGGCATGCCTGCTCTAGACCGAGAGTAGATAAGTGTGTCAGTGTGGACTGTGCAATCAATAAGGCTGGTAAATACTAAGTGGTCACTAATGAAGACATTAACAAAGTGTTTTATTTGTGTTTGAAGTCTCGATACTCCCTCACCTTGAGACCATACTCTGTGAGCGCTCGCCGCTTGATTGTAACAGAGGTGTCATTCAGTTTAGTGTAGAGTTGATCCTTGTCTGTGATAAGCTTCAAAAAGCGCCGTCCATGCGTCCAAACCACATGGGAACTAGGAGACCAGTTTAGAGTGATTCTCTCAAACACCACATAGTCAGTCAGGCCACCTGTGACACATTAGAGCGCGGCTATTATTACCAACACAAACACATAATACAACTAAACAGTTATTATTGTTAGTATTCATTGGAGCCTTGACTAGCAGCAGCCCCTAGCATTTACACTAACCTTTTAAACTAGTGTATTTATTGTGTACTTTATAAACATACAGATTGTATCCACAAACAACTTACAAACTAATTTAGCCTACACAATTATTTTTTAGCACCAAGTCTTACAACCCTACTAATTAAGCAAATATGCTAGGGGTGAGAAAGGTTGAATTTAGAGAGAGGGAACCTGCATTTTTGTGGAAAACCATTCAGTTAAAGCCACCCTCAATAAATCCAAAAGGGAACCACGGTCTCCTCGTCATTGGCAGTTGTCTATTACAAGATTAACGCCTTAGACCATGCGGCCATTGAAGCAGGTAGCTCACACTGGACTGCTACAGATACAACCAGGACTGTGGAGTCAGTATGCCAAGCCTTCGACTCTTCTATTTTTCTACCATCTGACTCCGACTCCTTCATAAATGGCTAACATATATTATTATAAGTAGTAACAAATTGACAAAAGTGAAACGCTCCAAGAGAAATTACTTCATGGGAAGCTTCTATTACATTGTGAGTGTATATTTAAATAAATATGTCAATCTAAATTACAAATTTTGGTCCTAAATAATAAAAAAAAAGTAAAAAACTTGTTGTAATATAAATTTCTATTTTGAAGTTGGAGTTGGTAGGTACATTTTTACCAACTCCACCCAAAATTGCTTCAAACTTCCACTCCACGATGATGAATAGGTCAACTCTAAGCTAAGGTAAATGTTTAATTATCTGTAATAAGTATTTTGTAGCAAAAAACAAATATAACACAAGTTCTGAGCTACAAGTAAAATAAAAACTCTAAGATATTAGTTTCATTGTTTAATTCCATTACTCCAATGATCATTCTAGAGGAGCCAGAGAACAATGTAACAAGCCATGGGAACTAGTTCAGTTTTATATCAAGCCCATTCATAATAAGTACAATAAATGGTTCCATCTCTTAGGCCTTGTTTATACTGCAAGCAATTTGCTTGAAAGCTAGAGGCTTGCTTAGTGGGTAGCGGCAAGCGATGCGCTGTTCATATAGCCAGAGTTATCTAGTCGAGTTAGCAGCAGTGTTGAGGTGCATTGTTTCATCACCTCACTGTCAAAACACTCTAGGAAATTAATTGCACTCGAAAACATAGCTCTAAAACTTGATGATATACTTTATGCTTATAGATCTTGTTCTGTTCATGAATTTGATAAGAGCATGGTGAATTTAGCAACTTATATCGTCAAGCTCGCTTGTATGATGATAAATTTTTGGAATATTTACGTATGAATAGAGAATCATTTAATTTCTTACTTTCTAAACTAGAAGAACGAGTAACAAAAACTACAACTTATTTTAGAGAACCGATTAATGCTGAACAAAAACTTGTTATTACGATGAGGTAAGTTTTTTATTAGAAGCAATTTAAAAATAGTAATTTGTATGTTATATTATTATAGTTTATTAAATATCTAGTTAAGGAAAAAAAGAACATAACAATAGTTTGGTCATTATTATAGCTAACAAAATAAAAAAACAGCATGTGTTTTACACAATTACATCGTTGAGAAAGAAAGGCAGGACTCTACTTATTTAAGTTGTCCAACTATATTAAATATCAGCATATCACAACCATACACATTTTAACATCATTTCCAGAATAAAGCTGTTCGAATCAGGGAAACCTTCTTAAATCACTTTAACGGAGTAGGAAGTGTTCCTTGACAAATTACGACCTTTCAGAAAATATTTTGTCTAATATTAATATTTAATACATAATAACAAAAAATACATCAACTTGGAATGTTTAATCGTCAGATATTAATTAATGCATGTAATAAAAATACTTTAACTAACCTGTAATATTTAATTCTCTGATAGTAATAATAATTAATGCAAATAATAAAAAATATGTTAACTAAACTGGAATGTTCAATTCTCCATATATATCTTCCCAGAACCTTTTTTAGCACTACCACATTTTTGTGAAGGACGTCACTGGTATCCCATAGCAATATTCTTTGGAACACAGCACTAATAATCTTTTTAATATCCATTATTATAAATAAAATAGAGCACGAATGTTGTTCACATAACAGTTGCCGCCTGGCTGCCAAGCGATTTTATTCGACAAGTTTAATCATGTAGCAGGTTCCCTAGAGGGCTGGGTTCGCAGCAACCTTCGAGTCGCTTCCAGTATGCACACATAGACTAAATACCATGTGTTCGTTCGGGCCGCGCCTTCGCTACACTAGCCTCTAACCTACGAGCAAATTGCTTGCCTTATAAACAAGGCCTTAGGACAACGGTATTACGAAGGGAGCATATCCTCGCAATTTCTCTCCTCTTGAATCTGCTTCTTTTGTCCTCCCTTAGCTTCAATACTAGCCGCTTCAGTGGCTTCATGGTCTAAGGTGCTACTCTCACAAGAAACTAGATTGCCGATAAGTGGGAGATCGTGGTTTAATTCCGGTTGGGTGCACTGGGAGTAGTTTTGGTGATTGGTTTCCCACTATCTCTCCACACAAGTGTGGGTACACGTTTTGGAAGTTTTTTCCCCTGTCAATATAGGAATTTCACTTTAGTTCTTAGTAATCTTTATGTTATATTCTTTACCAGATATATGCGTACATTTAGCTGTTTGTGAACTACTATTATAATGTTTTTCTAGACACATTTGTGAAAATCACCATTTTAATATCCTTTTTAGTCAACCCAACTTGATGAGCTACTGCATCCATTGTAAAGAGAATAGAAGGTAGCGTCAGATGGAGAAAGACATCTGATTGGTTGTCCATGTGACATCACTCAGTACACAAGCCGGCGTGTTGCATACACAAAGTTAATGGAAGACAAATTAAGTTGTTAAAATTCAGGTGATATTTTGGAACTTTAAATGATAAATCAACCTTTAAATCCATACTTATGTCCAATTAACGTAATTACTCTACTTATTTAAAAAATACTGTATGTTTGGCTGCCTTCTTATTAAAATCTAACTGTTGTGTACTGAGTAACGTAAGCAATGACAACCAAATTTCTTCAAGTGGTGCTACCTTTATATTTTCTTTACATTGATTGCATCTATGTCTACAATAAAAAGTGAGTAACATACATCTTATCTCATTGTATATTTTATTTGAAAGCTCTTGATGGTATCATATTTGATTTTAAGTCTCTTAAAACTCCATATATTTATTTTAGTCTTTGTTAGATTTTCATTAATTAATATTTCCTTTATACATTATCTCTCTTGGTGGAGTCATAGGCCTCTCAATGACCAAACATTAATTTTTTCTTTCTACATCTTTCTACATAATTTAATATTCAATTAAAAAAGTAATTTTGCAGTGAAAATATTGATCGAACATCATGATAATAACATCAAGGTAAAATTACCCTCCAATTTCGTTAAGGTGTTAGATGAAAAAAAACAAACAATTTTTGACATTCTATTTGCATACAAGCCCTGTTCAGTTTAAATAAATATAAACGGTTCGCAAAAATGGTGTTTGGAATTTCATTATAAAATACTTAATACTTCACAAGTTTTGTATCTCACGATGTATTTGTTTTGTAGCTATACATAGTTCTAAGCAGAAGTTTATTTCTGTCGAGGTGCACTGAATCATTTCATATGTGAAAGTCACTATTGCTGCAATGTTCCTCTCTTTAAGGTAGTCCAGGGCCGTCTCTACCAATCTATTGGTTCGGAAAGCTCTCATCTTGCTGGCAAATTACAGAGATTGATTTTTCTCTCTTTATGTCTTCAATTAAACTATATAATATTGTATCATGTGCATGTAAACTGTACCTTCAATAAAGAAAGGGGTCTTCAGCCCGAGACTCTCTCGCTTCTTGCCAAGTCCTAGAGAACCTTCCGTACTTATATTTCCCGTCGCCTTGATGGGTATATAATAGGGGTCTGCGAGCTTGGTTTTTTTAAAATTCAAGTTGAGTATTTCTAAAAGCTCCCGAGTTCGAGTCAAGTTCGAGTATTGTATATTCATAATTTTAAATGGTTAAAAAGTATATTAAAACAAATGTTCTTAAAATATGAATGACACTCATTTTTATAAATAGTAAATAATTTTGAATAAAAAAAGTTAAATAATGGAAATATCAGTTTTTAAATTAGAAATAACAGTATTAAAACACAATTTAAAAATAAGAACAACACACAAATAAAAATCTGATGAAAAAATAATCAAAATGGTTTCAACACTCATGTCTTTAAGGACATTAAAATTTCACTAACAATTGTAAAAAAAGTTAATAAAATGAATAATTGCATGATGGCTTGGAAATGTATAACAAGACAGTGTAGAAACACTGTACAGTGATGTAAAGTAAGTGATAGTGAAGAAAGCCAACCTGAAAGGAAAGTTAGGTTAGGTCTCGGTAGGAACAAACACTCTTCTCTCTTCATGTCTTCTTAAACTTTTACACTTTCCACTTCTTCAAAACTTCCACAGTTGCACATTAGTTTGAATTTTCAGGAATACTACTTTTTCATGATTGTCTTTTCATATGAAAAATAAATATTTCCGAACATTCAAAACAATGTGCAACTGTGGAAGTTTAAACAAGTGGGAAGTGTAGAAGTGTAAGAAGAAATAGAGTAGTGTATTTGTTTATATCTAGGCCTAACCTAACTATCCTTTCAGGTTGGCTTCTTTCACTATCACTTTATATTATTGTACACTGTGTTTCTAAACTGTCTTGATTAAAAGTTAATTATTATTTATTATTATTTAGCACCGCGTCTTACTACCCGTTCGGGTTATACGCTTAAGTACTAATTATGCTAATGGATTAGGAATTGGGAAGGTTGAATTTAGAGGAAGTGAACCCGCATTTGCGTGGAGGGAAAGTGGAAAACCGTTTAGGAAAAACCACACCCAGTTCACCCAACCGAAATTCGAACCTCGATCTCCCCGTCCTCGGCAGTCGAGCTCAACACGACTAGCGCGTTAGCCAACTACGCCAGAGGCGGGTCCTTTACAAGTTAATACAATTTACATTTTAATAAGCTAATATTTCCCCAAAATATGTTTCAGTAACTTAATTTAACGTATAAGAAAATGTAAGAATCATAAACAATTAGAAATTTGAAGTGTTTCATATTTCGTTTATTATTCCTTAGTGTAATCATGCATGATCACATCTTCTGTTCCATTTCCATTCCTCTATGCGCAGTTGCACATGCACATTGTACAGGCTCCCATTAAACATTATTTTATGGATAAATTTACTTCAATTCAATTTTTAATGCTTATAAAAGTTGATGTTGATACTTTAGAATTAGAAATAATATGAATAAAATAATATTTCTAGCAAACAACATGAAATAGTAAATGATTTTTTAATTTAAATGTGTTAAGTTTGGTAAAATATGTATTGCAATAAATAAGATCAACATTGATTTTAAACAGGTTAACTAACATAATTATATAACTAGATATTAATTAAACTAGAGCTAGTTTTGTAGCTAAACTTATTATTTAATACAAGTTTTAAATAACTTAGGTTTGAAGACATTTAATATAATAATATATTCTTGACATTACATTTATAATTTAATATAAATTAATATTTTGGAAAGAGACCAGGTAAAAATAGTAAAAAGAATCATTCTTTTATTTAGTAATCTTATCTATTTTCATTTTCATTTCTTTGTCATGGCAATACAAGTAAACAACTTCAGTCAAGTATAATTCAAAATGGACGAAAATATTGAATTAATTTACCAGTCGAAAGTGGTTTTAAAGCTTTATTACGTTATTAATGTGAAAATTGAAATTAATTTTTAACACTTTGTTAAGTAACCAAATGATTTATAAGTGAAACTGCTGATATTATCTAAATTAAATAGACTAAGTTTACTATTTCGTTTTAAAAATTGATTATTAAGTACATAAAGTGGAAGCTCAAAAATGACAAGCCTACAAAACTTTCGATTTCGATCTCGATCTCGAGCTTAAGCGACGAGCTCGGCTCGAAGCTCGGAATACGAGTACTCGCAGAGCCCTAGTATATAAGCGCGAGAGACCATGCCTCAGGACTCAGTCGGAAAGCGGGAGGGAACACAACACCTAGGTATTTTATACCCAACCTAGGTCTGGGGATTGGGTGATGACGATCAATTTTCTTTAAGAGGCAACCATTACCTCTTTCTCCATTGGCAGCAATGTAAAGTGTGAACTGTGTTCTTCTTTTCATTGTAACAGCCATATTGTGTTGGTTCCCTTTTATCTGTTTCCATCCACCTTTCCTGTAACTTCTTCCAAATATAATAAAATATGTCTTCAATTAGAGGAAAAAGAAGCTCTATGAGCATGTCTGAATAAATGTTGCATGTAACAATTGTTCTTTCCACAAACGTGGAAGTGCCTTTTATGCGATCGTTCATTAAACCACACCCCACGTTCACTTTGGGATTGTCACGAGCATACTGGTAAATTTTGTTTGGTCACTGCACAGGGTTCCTACAGTATTTGTAAATTAATTCTCCCTGACTTTCCCTGACTATTTTCCCAAGTTCCCTGACCAACTTCTCACAAAATTTCCACTATGATTTTATGGTACTATTCATGTGGAAATATTAATTTAATTACATTTATTTCGGCCTCCTCCTCCCCTACAGCCGACCTTGCCTCACCTCTCATGGAAGAATACGAAAGCAGACGTCTTGCCAATCAGTTCAGGGAAAATGATGGAAAAATAACAAAATATATCAAACCCTATCAAAAAGGAAAGGCTGAAGTCCATCTGCAATTGTTTTGCAGAAAGCTAGTATACCCTTCAGGAATGGAACACAGGCTGCTCTTTTCACTATCCCTACAGGTTTTGTTTTAGGAAGCTTTTCTTCTTTGTGAAACTTAACCATGTGCTCCCAAATTTGTAATGCACTTTGAAAGCACGTTGCATTCTCTAACCACTGCACACACCAGAACTTCAAAGTAAAAGTTGTACACCCTGTCAACTGGGTACACAATGCTTGACGAGCTGTAGAATCAGTGAACAGGTAGTACGTGTGACACAATAAGCAATTTATATCTCAATTGACAGGTTCCATTCCTGTTCTCAAGGAACCATGAACAACATGAAGCTCACATGTCCCCAGATTTAGCAAAATGCATACTTCATTGTCTGTGACTGATTTGATGTGTTCCTGAAGAAGTTTTATAAACTTGAAATTGACATGTGAGCCACTTGAGCCACTTGACACTTGTATTAACTTAGAGACTGGAAGAGGAGAAATACCATCCAAGAAATGCCTCAGTAATTCTTCAGTGGTGCTTCTATCTAAAAAAAACACTGTCCAAACAATGGCTGACAACTTTATGATTATCCTTGTCCCAGAATCTGAATACAATGTCCATTTGCCCTCGTTGAATAACTTTATTCAATGCCTCATCAAAACAAATTACAAAGTTGTTACATGATTTTAGGCAGTCCAGTAAATTGTTATGAAAGAATGGAGCCAAGCCATGCACAATGGAATATGCAGCCTTGTCTCCACCAAGAGTAAAGGCACTGGCAATGGAACACTCGGGAAACATCAACTGAAAAATTGTACTTAAATTATTGCACGAATTGAAATACATTTTATTGTCAACAACTTGCAAAGCCCAAATGACTTCCGCCTTATTTATATTATCTTTCATAACAAAAGTGTTTGAGTTTCTTAGAGCCACTACACTACTTTCACTTTTGGCAACACCTTCCTTCTGCGGCTTTACAATTTCCGATGTAACTGAAGTGTGATGTGAATTGTCATTTCCCTGACATTTTTTAAGCTTCCCTGACTTTCCCTGACTTTCCAGACCGTAGGAACCCTGCTGCAATCCTCAAATTCTACAATTGTGACAATTTACACATGGAAAGTAGCTTTGTCACTAAACATTTCCTTCTTGAAACTTTTTTATCATTGTTGATTTCATTTAGCATAAATGAAGAAAATTCAACACGTTTAGGACAATATTAAGGTTTAATTTCATGTCTAAGCTGAATTATGAATTTATGCCATTTGTAAACCTAAATGCCATTGTTGTCACTATAGAGAAGAAAACTTGCAGTGTTGCCAAACCTTTTTACAGAAAAAACATGAAAATTGGTCAAATATTTCTGAAGTTATTTAATTATGTAATTCTGGAAACCTTTTTTAATGTTCACATACATAGGGCCTAGTTTACATATTGTTTAAATATGATATTTAATCTTTAATTTACTAGTGAACAATTGTACTCACCAGAAAGTGATATGGCGAGCAGTCTATTCTCATGACTTGGATGCCATGAAAATGAAGCAATGTTGTTTCCTGTCCCTGGGATTACACTTCTCTCCAACACAGAAGGCTCCACCTCTTCGTTGCCAACAGTTGTATGCTGAATGTCGTACAAGAATAGCGCCGGACTGTCCCGCACCAGAGAGCCCAGTAGGTTGTGTCTTTCATCAAAAATATATACCAATCAATATTACGTAGTTCGTGGTAAAAAAGATAAATATAAATTAGTATATCATAAAGTAAAAATAAAAATAGATTTAACCTTATGTAGCTTTAATTTTAAAATATAACAAATAAAATAAGTTTTAACAATAAATTCACCATTGCTAGCTAGCAAATTTATTTTACAATAGCGACAGCAATTTTAAAAGAATCAGCATCATTTTAGTAAAACTGTGAGCATTAAAAACAATTTCTTAATTATTCATTATGTAGTCATTGAAGGCATACCATGTATGAAAATTTAAAACAGACTACGTTTTAATACGTCCTAGGTTTGAAAAGAATATTGAAAAGTACCAATTTGGAGTTTGTAACAACTCTGAATTACAAGTTCGTTCCTGTAAGAAATATTCTGAAATTCAGGAAATTGTTTTGAACAAATAATTCAGCATTTATGAATCCTGAAAGATATTAACTCAAATTTTTAGTGATTCTGTCACTTTTAAAGCAAATGGCCCATTGTAAAGATTCTGAAAAGTACTCACTGCTCACTTTGCCTAATATACCTCATTACCTCGTGTTTGGCAGACATGTACTGGACTTGTATCAATGACAAGTTTCAAGATTTTAAATTATGTATAATTCAGGATTTTTACTAAGGGTTGGATGTTTTAAAAGTGTCAGAATTATTACAGTTCCCAGTTGGTACCTTAAGACTAATAACTGCTGAATTATTCATTTAAAACAAAATCCTGAATCTTATCAATTCAGACTTTTCAATAACAGTTATCAGTGTGCCAAAATCAATAATTGTTACAATTCTTGAGTCAGTAGTTTTCATTTTCAGGTCTCCTGTTTTGAATGACCCAACTGAGGGTTGTTCTTTTATGAATACAAGTGGTCAGCATTGTACCTTAAATGCATACAGGGCCGCTTTAAGGGGTGAGTGTTTTTCTTGTCCCAAATTAATAATGGTTATATATAAACTAAACTTTTAGATAAAAAAAGAATTGCTAGATTAGGAGGTCTAATTTTTATTTCTCCTTGAATTTTTATAGAAATTCAAATACCATCATTTTGTCAAAGGCCATTAGACCTACAGCAAAGTGTAAAGATTGTTTTTTTATATAAGTTGCATAAAAATCTGACTTGCAATAGTCTAGAAAAACAAAAGACACAGAAATACATGAATTTTTGTCAATTTCACTTGGAAAATTAAAAAAATTAAGGGTATAAATTTCTAATCTGAAATTTTCCCAAAACCTCAAATCTTGAGCATCCTGAAGGATTCAAGGGGTCATCACTAATAAAAACAAACATATCCATATACCATACATGTATTGTAGACACGCAACAAATGTTTTGTGTGAACAGACATCTCTAGGTTTCAAGGCTGAACCTAGTCTAGGGATGGGAGGAGGGATTGGAGTGAATGCATCTATAAGTTATTTGGAGATTTTTTACAGTGTTAAAGAGCATAGGTTTAAATACTGTACAGACTTCAGATTTAAAAAAATTTATAAACTCAAATGTGCTAACATCATATATTTTTATTGTTTTGAGTTTTAGAACAAGTTTGCCTTATTTTCTTGGTGGAATTGGGAAAAGTTCCTTAACACTTTGAATTTCAGGACAGCAATAATATAAAACCTCTAACCGCCTTGATCACAAACATTGATTGGTACCAAATGAAGATGAATCTATTCCTCTTGAAAGTGTAAATTAAAATAAATAATAAAAGTTTTTTTTATTTTCAGCGTGTTTGATTAAACTTTTGAGATATTTCTTGAATATTGAAAATATTTTTTTAATATTTTAAAATTCACACACACAGCCATTTCTTTAAGAATCATTATGTTCAATTCAAATTCCTATTAATGCATAGGCTAGTGGTAGAGTTAAGGGATAGTCAAGCTTATAAACAAAAATTTATTTTATTTGTTGTCTTTATTTTGGAACATTTTGGCGAAGTTAAGGCTAGTTTGCCTCGTCTTACACTTAACCAATTAAACTAATACACGCTTGTAATAACAATAGTGAATATAAAATGATTGTCTAAAATTTCCAATATAATCGTTAGATTACCTCCATCCATTCTTCAATTCATACAATTACTCCAGCATTTATTTATAAACAGTTTTATTTGAAATGTTTGCAAAAGAATGAAGAGCTAGATTTTCTTAGAAATAATATTTCGTTTGACTGCGGTTTTGAAAGCAGCCAACCCAGTCAAGTTCCTTATTGTGGGAGGAAGCGCATTCCACAGCCGTGACGCTACGACTGTGAATGAACGGGAATAAGATTCAGATTTGTGAATAGGGATGCTTATAAGGGTTGAGTTTTTAGCACGTGTATTAAGCTGGTGTTGATTTTTTAGTAGTTTAAAATTGGTTGCTAAGTAATGCGGTGAGGAAGTCTGTAATATCTTGTGTAGGAGACTGAGGGAGTGTAGTGTCCGCCGTTCATTATGTCGTAACCACTTCAGTTTGTCAAAGTATTTAGAGATGTGGTCTTGGTACTTAAAGATTGTAAATAAATCTAATGCATGTATTCTGTTGTCGCTGTAGTCTTTGTGCAAGCTCTTTAGTCAGGTCACTATAAACAATATCACAGTAGTCAAAGTATGGGAATATCAATCTTTGGACGAGCATAACTTTAAGAGAGAGAGCAAGAAAGTTTTTGACCCTTTTTAGGGTACGAAATGCAGCGTAGATTTTTTGACAAGTTTTGGTAATTTGATTTGTCCAGGTGAGATTTGCATTCATTAGTATGCCTATACTCCATTCACGGTGGGAATTACTCTCTGAAAGGTCTTTTTTCCTACCAATATCCTATTATTTAATAGATTTCTGGTAGGGAAAAAGGCCTTTCAGAAAACAATTCCTACGCTGAACAGACTTTAGATTCTTTGTTTGTGCATTAAATGGCATAACACTGTTATTAAGTAAAATACTGGAAAGGGTAGAGCTATTTACTTTTGACAGGAGCCTTGATGTCCCGATAAGCATTGCTTGTGATTTAGTGGAGTTAAGCTGGAGCCCGTTACATCATGACCATGAAGAGATTGCTCTCAAGTCCTCATTAACTTTATCTATAGTTGCAGGTACGTTCGCAATACTACCAGAAAATTATATTTGTAAATCATCTGCGTAGAGGTGATACAGTATGTAAACGAGGAAGGTAAGTCATTAATGAATAAAGAGAACAAAAGTGACCCAAGTACAGAGCCTTGCGGTACACCAGCTTTAACAGGGCGCCAGGTAGAGTAAACATTATTTGAAACTACCCTTTGCATTCGGCCGAACAGATAATATTATAACGTACCCAACGAACACACGTAGGTGAGAAAGCGAAGTAACAATTAAGTTTTTTTAAAAGTATGTCAAAGTCTACACTGTTAAATGCTTTGCTGAAATCAAGAAGAACTAGTGTTGTTGCATGTCGCTTGTCCAGCGCAAGCCTTATATCATCAGTTACCTTAACGAAAACAGTACATGTGCCATGGGCAGGCCGGAAGCCAGATTGGCAATCAGTTGTAGTTATTGTTTACATGATGATAAATCTGTCTCTTTACAATATGCTGTTAATTCTTAGATCTTTTACTAAAAAAAAATTAAATAGATTCTAAAAAAAAATGGGTTATTTTATACATATTATATGAAGAATTAATTAATGAGTGAGTGACATTATTATCATCAAGGTGAAATTATTTTCAAGATTTTCTATAGGCGCATGCGCTTTCAAAATCAGAATCATATTTATTTTTAGTAATTCACATGGCAAGATTTAAATGGCTTTATAAAATCAAAAGTTTCCTTGTTGATATGTAAAATAGAAAAACTAAAATTGTGTAACAGTAACTTTTCAAACCTATAAACGCACCTGCTGAATTAAATTAAAATCATATTTTTCTATAATGTTGTTTTTGTTCTAGAACGTCTGCTAACTCTTGTGTTTTGTTAATTCTATCTTGTGTGTGAAAGGTTAGTGAAACACCATGCAGGGCAAATCCACTGATATTAAAGCAAATGCATGTTTTTTTACTACTCAATCAGGCTGTATGCATTAAAAAGTATTTATGATACAAAGTTATAAAGAATATAACATTTATATGTTAGCAATAAGATATAAATATAAAAGCTTAGGAAAAATGTAATGTAATATTTAGTTTGATGTTAAATATACTTAATGTCAACATAATATTTTGACTCAAAATTAAATAGAAAAATATCGGAACTTCGATTTGGCTTCGAAAATATTTCCTATATTCGACTCGACTTCGCTTCGAACCAAAAAAAGTGGACTTTGGACACCCATATTTCATTCAGTAGATATTAGTTATAATTGTTTACAAATTATCTTATTTTATCATTAGCTCCATGACATGGTCAAGATCACTAAGGTTCTAGACCTAAATACATTTACTAACTAGCTGTGGTAGCTTTTCCAGTTAGAATTCAGGTCAGGTCAAAGTTACCTGGTCCAAGTATGGTACAGCATCAAGTGTAATTGGAGGAATTCAGAATTCTCCATTAGTATGGTCTCACCTTAGTGTGTGTTAAGAACCTTTTAAAAAAATAATGCACTTACACATTAGAATGATGGTTAATAATGTAAACTATATTTGGAAGAAGGTACAGGAAAGGTGGATAGAAACATATAAAATGGACAAACACAATATGGCTTTTATAATGAAAAGAAGAACACAGTTCACACTTTACAATGCTGCCATTGGACAAAGAGGTAATGGTTGCCTCTTAAAGAAAAACGATCGTCACCGCCCAATCCCCTGACCTAGGTTTCATTCTATCGGAACACATCAGGGAGGAGTGTGAAACACACAACACAACTTGATGATGATGATGATGATAACTAATAAATAATGATAATAATAATAATAATAATAATAATAATAAATAATAATAATAAATAATTAATAGTAAATAATAATAAATAATAATTTAAGATTTTTTTTATTCATTTACAGTCAAACTCGGATAATTTGCACGTATATAATTCGAATTCATGTTTAATTGGAGCTTTTCCTTTGGTCCCTTGAAACTTCTATTAAAACAATGCTAAGAATCACATGTATTTCAAAATTATTTTGTTTAATCCAAAGTAAAATTTCCTCGAAGATGACGAAAATCAGCCTGAAATCTCGTGTAGGAAACACATTTAGTACTTGATTGTCACTGCGCAGATAATAGGCTCTCTGCGTGCAGGGGTACTCAAGTTTTGTAAACTTGGACATGTGAGGTGAACTTAGAGATGCAGAAATTTTGGAAGATGTTGTGAACAATATAAAAGACAGTGCATCTTCTTCATCCGAAGAAGGGGAACAGACGGAACTTCCAAAGAAGCCAATCCCAACCTCTACACAGGCCATGGACCACAATGAAAGGTTGATACAGTTTGTTGAGAGACAACATAATGTAATCCTCTTTATTTTCCAGGTGCTCAATAAACTAAAAGTTTTTTTTCCAAATCTGAGTATTAACTCAAAAAAACAATCAATGATTTCTAGTTTTTTTTGATAAATTGTAAATACAGTATTATGTACTGTACATATTGCTATGGAAAAACTAAGAATAAAATTATATGTATACATTATACACTATTATATTTTACTTCACTGAATTGATGTTTGAAGTTATTTTTCCAGCCCAAATAAAAAATATACCTAATTAAAATTTTTGAATACTTCAAAATTTTCTAGTGGTTCCCTCTAGCTTCGAATTAGCCAGATTCGACTACATTTTGAAATTGTTCAAACATTCGTCAAGATTCCCCTTCTGTACAGACGTGGCTTTTACAAATATAAATAGGTAGTATTAATAAATAATAACAACTAAGTGTGTGTATAGAAATATTAATTCTTCTTTGTGTGTATTAACTACAAATATCTTAAGCAGAGCTGTTATTATATTTTGTTGAGCTTTTTATGTGCATTTTCTGAAACTACTGATTATATCGACACATGATTTATTACTAGATTAAATCTATGAGACACAACATCCAGCCCCCAGCCGTTAATTCTTCAGCATGAAAATAAAACCCACATTTCATCAATGATAAATCTGATAATGAGGTAAGGGGTTTAAACCTCCTTCTTGTATATAAATCTATATGGATGGGCTGGATAAGTTTATCTCTAAGTTGAAGTACATGGATAAAATATTCTTCATGCAGTAAAGAACAATATTGATAGTTCACGTAAACAAGGTGAAAGACATAATTTAGAACACGTACTTAGACTGCAATCACAATTTTAGTCCTTACATTAATGGATCTGCTTATTAGCTGCCAGGCTCTTTTGTTAAAACACAAGTGAATGATGCTCGACTTCAACAATAATAAATTTGTTTGATAAATTAACCCTTTTGAGGTTCCCTTTGTTTACCCTGTGAGGTGGTAAGCTTACCTTGAATTATTCCACTATGGTATAGCTTATGTAAGATAGGGCCATAATGTAGTAAGTCAAGGTAAGACTGCTTGCTATCTTACAGGGTAAAACAAGTGTACTTATATACATGTAATCAAATTTCTTATTCTATCATATCAGAATTATTTTCCCCTCAATTTTGATTTTGTTCAAATTAGTTCCCAATTGATCTAAATAAAAGAAATATCATATTAACTAAAAGTAAATATGTTTTATTAAAATGTAAATCAGCATTTAGTTAAGTGGTAAATAAATAGTATGGAGTTTAGTTATGTTTATATTATAATTTTGTTGGAGTCAACCACTAATTTATAGTATAATAAATCTGAATGTTCAGATTTAAAGTAACTTTATTAACAAAAACATAAATGTATTTTTTAAATTTGACCGAAATTCATCTATATTTCTGGATCTTGAATATCCTTGAGAATTTAAGAATCCAAAGGACATTTTTCTATGCCCGTGTCTTAGTTAATTTATTAATAAGTTAAAAGCAAAAATTTGTATCAAACCTGGTTGGACACCACAGAACTTTGGTGACATGTTTGCTTTGAGTAAGCGTGAGAATAGGTTTTTCAAAGTTGCGGGTGTCCCATATTGCAATTTGATTCTCAAAGAAAGATGCAATCTGATAATCACTGTGGGGATCCACAACAAGACCATAAACTGCTTTGGTTTGAGTCATGTTAACAGCTTTGGCAGAGTCTGAAAACAAGAGGAGTTTGGAACACTGGTCACGCATCAAACAGAAATTTAGTGACTAGATTACATTTATTTTCTAAAACCTAATCGATCTTCTGAATGTACAAACCCTAATAAAATCTTATGAATCAAAACTAGAACAGAACGTAAAACTTCTCTGCCAACCAAAATTGCAATAACTTCCTACAAACGGAAAAATTTGAGAACCAGATGGCCAGATATTTGCAATGTTTAATATTAATGGGAAGCAATTTTCTTCAACAGCCATTTGTAAGGAGAAATAAGATTGGCATTTTGTTTTTATTTCAGGCAAGAGCAAGCATTTGAATTGAAGTTTTTATAGCCAAATATGTTTTGATTTCAAAGGTAGGTTACTTCAGTTGAAAAATAAGCTATAAATAAAGATTTAAAAAAATATATTATCAACTGTATGTATAGTCAAGTAGTAATTATTTTGCTAGCAGTCATCAATTTTAAGTAGGCTTTGTGTGATGGAATGTGAAGGTTTACATTTATGGCCTAAAACACTAGTGTAGATCATCTTAGATATTTGTTGACACGGAGAGTAATCTAAATAATGACTATACCCTGATTTTGTTTGGAAAATGGTTTAGAATATTCAAACATATTTCTTTGTGGCCAACAATGATAGCATATTACTATATTATGTGTGTTTTTTTATAGGTATTAATAATATCTAATAGAAGTGATAGCTGCAAATAACGTGACTTGATGTGTGAATATATATTAAGATTGTTCTAGTAACTTTAGTAGCTAACTCTTATCGTTCTTCCTACCAAAATCAGGGTATAACAAACAAGATTTGGGTGACACATCGGCCTGAAAATAAATCAACATTAAATAAAACTTTTACCAACGTTGTATAATTCTTTGAAGGCAATAATATTTCGACAGCCATGTTGTTCAATGTCATGTCACAATAAACTTTGTGAAGTCAACACCTAGAAATCATCTTGGCTCGTACTTAAGTACAATTAGTGTGACAGTGAAGACGATAATTTACTAACCAAATATAAATATTTTGGTTAACAAAATACAACATGTTTCAAATTAATATAGAAAAGCTTGTGTAAATTTCTGTAAAATGTAGGCATTATTGAAATATTTATAATTTAATTTGATTTGATTTATTAATTATATTTCATAGTATTCAACCAGTTTTGATTTTTAAATATTTATTAAAAAGTACTAAATAAAAGGTGGAACAGAAGACAATTTCCAAATTCAACTAAGCCTTAGTGGCAGAGCTGGAAATGTTTCGCCATCCCTGGTATAGGTAGTAATTATGTGAACAATAAACCTTGCTCACGCTATATTTTTAAATTAAGGAATTTTAAAGTATCGAAATTTGAAATTTCTCTTTGGATTTCAGGTTGATGTACCCCCCCATATTTTCCCTCAAACACTGAATAGTAATGTCTTGGAATAATAATAAATCTTGAGAGAAGTTTTCACCTCGCAGGTCTAAGACCTTGAGATGTTTGTTGTTGGATCCAACGACTAAACTGCGTGATTGAGTGTTGAACCATGCTAGCGAGTGTGTGGTCTCCGAGTAGCCTAGTTCGGCAACTGGCCGGGTCACATCTGGCCCTCGATCTGTGTTGATGGGACACTTTAGAACATCCCATAGTAGCACTGAATGGTCTGAGCGGTATTTCTCTAGGCCTGCAGCTAGAAGATTACAGTCTGTAGGGTTCCAGGCCACAGTGTTACACTGGCGAGCATGACTTGGAACTGAAACAGTTACCAATTGCTTTTATTCAACCTATATCGATAAAACAAGACGATTGTGGTGTGCCAATTTAACATTCATTTAACACAATTTTTTTTTAATTCTTGAGCTTAATTTTTTTTTCATTAAGTTTTACTAGCTGTTTAGGTTATAAGCTTATGTACTTTACGCTAATGGGTTGGGGATGAGGAAGGTTGAATTTAAGGGAAGTGTATCTGCATTTGTGTGGAAGGGAACATGAAAAACTATTATGGGAAAAACCCCTTCAATACACCATGCGAGTGACACCCTAGACCGTGAGGCCACTGAAGCTGGTCTACACAATGTGGAGAGCTACAAAAAGACATAATACTTTTAAGGGGAGGAGGTGTTTAATCCCAAAAACACCTCCTTTGGTATAGCCGTGAACAGATATCTTGTTAGTGGAGTGAAAAAAAAACTAAACATCTGACTCATTAAAATAAAATGTCTCTTAAAATTGAGAGATTTCCTCAACAATTGGTAGCGCTTATCTGTGTAAAAGTGTTTGTGGCGTACATAAAAGTCTTGCTACCTTAGTTCCCTGATGGATAAGTCAGTACAGTATCTCCTTAGAGTGGCTTCAGTGGAAATTCAAAAGACCATATCAGCTTTGGTAGGGTAGAAAGAATTTATTATTATTAGCACCGCGTCTTACTACCCGTTCGGGTTATACCCACTTACGCTAATGTGCAATGGTAGGGTGATTGTG
>CABFWB010001046.1:167374-192827 GCA_902151455.1 Timema bartmani | reverse complement strand
TTCGATAGACGTCTGGAAACGTGACTTGCATGAGCTGACAGCAGTAGAGGCGCTATCAGTTGGTTTGTTGGTTTCGGCGAAAACGGAGCTCCAAGCGGGGAGTGATTTTCAGTCTTCACTCCTTCCAATGGGGCATCGGGCTCGGTGCAGGATTCGGCGGAGTGAGTAAATAAAGAAAACAAATACAAGTTACTAGTCTAGTATGAGACACTAGTATTAAGGTAATATTTTTTGTTTTGCTTGCATCAGTTCATTCTCACACATTCCAATCGAACAGGGCTAATCCAATTTAGCCCGTTACATTGTGATGCTATATTCTAAATTGTATTAATATTCATTATTCAAAATGATATAGTATATTTCTTTCAGATTCATTACTGATTGAAAATGGCAATAGTAACAAGATATCAAACTGGGTTATACCTTTATGGTGACTCTGGTACTGAATTAACGGATTACAAGTAGCCATGATTGCATATGGCTCTTGGATTTTTCCTACATCATCATCTTGAATTGAAAGAGAACATAAGGCAAGCATCTACTTTTATCATCACAGAAATTGCAAAGTTTTGGAAAAAAGCTCGAATCTTAATGAAAGACCATCAGAACTGCCAAACCAGGCTTGAAAAGTTATTTGAAGAATGGCGACTTCTGAAGAAGAACAAAGTGCGAATGTCACCAACTCAACGTGCAAGAGAGTTAGCTTTTGTTTCCAAACTAAAACATCTTTTTGATGGGGCTCATGATGATGCATTAACCAAGACGTCAGTATTACAAGAAGACAAGGATTTTTTGACAGCCCTGAGAAAAAAAGGAAGAATTGGGTCAATGATTGTCGTAGATAAAACGCGTGAAAAGGGCACCTGAAAGAGAGGAAATAATGAATGGAAGATGACAGCGAATGAAGCAAATGAGACTGTTAGAAGATTCTATAGCTGAACTAGTTTCCTCTGATGATTCTGAAAAGAGCTCAGCAGAAGATGGTGATGAACATATTAAAACTGAGGATAATGCGATTGAAGAGGCTGCTGGACACATAAAATTTGAGGTAAAAAAAGAAAAAAGGGGCGAAGAACTGTAGTTAATTCAGAGCTCACAGCAACTCTTGATCTTACAAAAGTGTCAGACCAAAATGCCGTTTTTGTTATAGCAGTAAATACCAAAAGCTTAGGACAGAACGTTGATGAACTTACTCTAAACAGAGACTCAATTCGCCGACAAAGATTAGAACACAGAGCCGAGAGATCTGCAAACATTAAGGAAAAGTTTCAAGGTAACGTTCCCCTTGTTATTCACTGAGACGGCAAACTGATCCATGATCTAATTGTAAAGATAAATTTGATCACCTGCCAGTACTAGTTTCTGGGAAATAAGTTTATCAGCTACTCACAGTTGCCAAGCTTCCATCCGGAACAGGTTAGGCTCAGGCTGCTGCTGTTCTTGAAGCTATTAAAGACTGGGGTATAGCCAACAGCATCCGCGCAATGTGCTTCGACATGACCAGCTCAAACACGGGTCATATCGCTGGTTCATGTGTCCTTCTAGAACAAAAGCTTGAGAAGGAGCTCTTGTCACTGGCATGCAGGCATCATATTATGGAAATGATAATTGGTGAAGCGTTCGAAGTGTGTATGGGAGTCAAATATTGTCCTGAGGTTGCACTATTCAAACACTTCCAGAAATACTGGGGATTCATAGATACTGACAAGTTTGAACCAGGGGTTGCAGCTGATGTCGCAAATCTAGTAGAAGATATAAAGCAAGGTACCATCGATTTTGCAAACAAGCATCTAGAACAGAATCAGTCAAGCGGTGATAATAAAAAATTCTTAGAACTTATGATTATCTTTCTTGGTGCTGCTCCTGCCAGAGGAGTGCGATTAATGTCACCCGGAGCAATGCATCATGCCCGCTGGATGTCCAAAGTGATATACAGCCTCAAGATCTGGATGTTCAAGGCTCAATTCAAACTTACTTCTAAAGAAAATAAAGGATTACATGATGTGTATGATGTGTGTGTTTTCGTGGTACGTGTCTACCTGAAAGCCTGGATCTCTGCACCTCAAGCTTCCAATGCTCCATACAACGACCTGTTGCTGTTAAAGTCGCTAATTGAATAATCATCAATCCATTCAGCCATCTCATAACATCACATAAGTTTTCCAAGTACTTGTGGTATTTGTCACAGGAACTTGTTGGTTAGCTTTATTCGACAGTCGGGTCAGTTCATCAACCAAAAGACTGATGGCGAGTGCCTTGCAGAATGAAGGAGACCAAGATAAAAATCATTCCAAGCGAATCACTGCATCTCTCCATTAATTCAAGAACAAAAACTTGGAAGATTTTGCTACAGCCAAGTCACTGACACTGTTCCGAATGTTGGAACTTTCAGATGGCTTTCTCACGGTTGATCCAGACTTGTTGGAGGGTAGAGACGCAAGCTATAGAAACAATAAAGTCTCTAAAACTTGTTAATGAGCATGCTGAACGTGGAGTGGCACTCATTCAGGAGTACAGTGGATTAATAACCCATGATGAAATGCAGCTACAATTCCTGCTGCAAGTTGTTGAGGACCACCTGAGAATGTACCCTGACAGCAGGAAACAAACTTGTTCTGAGCCTCTGGGGAAGCCATAAATTTAGAGTTTTATATTGTCAAACTGATAACATGAAAAAGAATATGAACAAATTATCTAATACTAATGTATTTAAATATATACTGACTACCAAGTTGTTTACTATAAATTAAAATATACTCATCATAATCTGTTGAATTTTCATAATTTTCATAATCTTGGAGTCACTTTATCTATGCCTAAAAATAAGAATTTATTGCTCAAATTTTGTATAAAGGGTTTTTATATCAAAAGGAACAAATTAGGGGGGGTAAGACTTGAAAAAACTTTATTTTAACTTTTAAGTTACACCCTAGGGCTAAGTCGTAAACCAAATCTGGTTTGCCAGTGACTGGAAGGTTGTGGATCAAATCTCAACTGTATATATTTAGGGGGTATTTTCCTAAAGGTAAATACTTCCCATCGAGTTTAATTTGATTTATAATTTTATCCTCTTCATCCTACTCCATTAAAGTGAATATGTGGTTAACCTGAAGGGGAGGTAATATTATTTTGTTAATACTTCCTATCAAGAGCGATAAATACAGATTATTACTTTATGTATGAACATATTAAAGTAGTTTTTTTAACTATCATATATTGTATATCCTACCACGTTCTTGCTACAGTTAGAAGAACAAGTTAGTATTCTATAGATGATGCCACTAAAGACAAAAAGTTAAAGCGTATAAGAACAGGATTTGCTGGTTTTACGAGTGGACTTGTTCGTTTTACCATCCATACCATTGCCGTTTTAAAACTTCATGGACGACTGACACTGTTATACAGTATATTATTATCATTGAGCTTCTCAACACTCCATTAAAATGTTGCATTAAACTAATCTCTCCACACCGTTTATTAGTCCGGTTGACAGTAAGTGCAAATTTATCTCAACTTTGCAATGTGGTATGTCTAAAGTTTTTCTTCTAATTATCGTTCCTTTAGGTATAATATTTTAAATTTTGATGGGTTTCAACTTGGCACCCGTGGGAAAATTAA
This sequence comes from Timema bartmani, assembly GCA_902151455.1. NCBI lineage: Eukaryota > Metazoa > Arthropoda > Insecta > Phasmatodea > Timematidae > Timema > Timema bartmani. The sequence continues at coordinate 189,209 of CABFWB010001046.1, read as the reverse complement.
TTTAATAACATTTAAAATTCATCCAAATATTATGAATTTAACTATGGATATGGACCAAGTAATATATGTAATAAAACATATAATTTAAATGATACAGATATTTATATATAAAATTTTAATATTAGCAGTTCTAATATCAATGAATGATGAGATAATATTATTTCGCATTATTTGTAGGTTTGAACATATCAATGAACAATGAAATATGTCACATTATTTCTAATGTAAGTAAGCAGTGAAGGTTTATTATACGAATATTTCAAATATTAGTAATTTTTACTCATCTTCATCTGAATTAACAGCATTTTCATGTTCCTGAATATTATCCTATAGAGCTAGAGATCGGCGATAAATCACTGACTGTGATTTTTTCCACCGATACCATATGATCACCGCTACTTGCAGTGACTCGATCTCAAAAGTATCGTTGATTGAGATATCAGTGATCGGAGATACTCCATACTCGCTGATATTCCATACTCGCATCGGATGACAACAGTTACTCGAGCTACGGAGCTAGTATCGCTTTTTCTAGACACTCGAGTAAATACTCGGTTCACGGGCCTAGTTATTCTTTTATTTTTTTATTTTCTACCAGCTAATTGAGAATCGACCTTATTGACTGGCATGTTTTACGTGTTATTTCTATTTAAAACACTCTATCTCGCAGAGCTCATTTTTCAAAAACGGTATCAAATGCTACGTAAAAATGACTTTAATGGTTTAAATGTTTCATTCACATGCGTTTTCAATACAGAATATTTGTTGTTAAGAAAAATATCGAAAAGCTTGCTTACTAAGAAAATCACATTTCGGATTCTTTTTAAAAGTAGGCTATGAAAAAAATCATTTATTCTTTTTTTCGGTGATCCTATCCCCAAAATCGCAAATAATAAATTAAAATAAGTAACAAAATAGAAAATATATAAATAAACCTTAATATTTACTATACGTTGAGTTTCCTAATCCTCCTATAGTCTAATCTAAAGTTTATTTGCTTCTAATATATGTATAGCTCATCTACTATTAGATGTACGGTATTTAAAATAATATAACACTAAAATAATATAATATATGACCTGCATTCCAAACAACATTTTCTAAACCAATCGCCATTATGTTATGTTCATTTTTAATGTCACATAAATTTTAATTGTAGTAAAACAAATCACTAAATAAATTACACAATTAAAAGAGTTTCTCATAGTACGTCAAATAGTTTAAATGTTGGTATTCAAGTTTAACATAATGTTTGTTGGACCAATAATTTTGCCCAAATTACATAACATTTCACTATAAAATATTTAATAACATTTTGCTTTCTCTTTTTATCAACTGTATGAATGATCTTAAAGGCATACTTTTGTATTTACTCTACATTAGTTAGGCAACATGAAACCCAGATGAAACCTGAAGATTAGGTAGCTTATGTCAATTGTCAATGACAATGCCGATAGGAAGAGTTCATATTAGGCCTTTAAGTATCGAATTCCATTGCAAACCGCCAAACACCCGAGTAATTAGTTTCCTTCCAACCGATACTCATGTGACTATTCGAGTAAATACTAAATACCCAGTACTCAGAAATACTCCATACTCGATAATCGATTGTACTCGCCTACTCGGACAGCAGCTAAATACTAACTTTGACCATTGTAGGAGAGTGAAAAAATATCGGTCCATCAAGACACTATGAATACCAGTCACAGTGAAAAATTACTAGTATAAATCACCAATATTTTAAAATCACAGTCACTGTATTCACTGATATCGTAAAATCAATGTTTCGCCCATCTGTATATAGAGTTGTGTGTTTAGTGTGTGGATTATTGCATTGGTGTGATTCTGCTTCTTTTTCCAGTAGTTCTTGTTTCATTTCTAAAACATACCATGTAGTATATCTGCTGTAATTCCAGTGTCCAGCTGCAAAGAAATACGGAATCATTCTCTCCATACTATAAACATGAAGACGCCAATTTCCTTCTCGTTCTGCCCGTATAAAAAGGTGCAATGATAACGAAATAATCCACCCACAATTTTCCAATTGGAGTTTTGCATGCTTCCTCTAAGAATTGTTATATTTATGATACGTTTATTTTCTCACGAAACACGAAATATTCAAAAAGACAGGTCAAGACCATCTTTATCCCTCTTAAAGCTTTTGGCCAGGCCTTGTCATTCAACATGTTGCTTACCCCTTTGAATGCAGCATTTAAAAGCTATTCTAATCCTGAGAATTGCGTAAGTGTGCTTACACAGCCAACAAAGGACATTAGTGTATGCAGACCTCCTTGTTTTGCATCGCATGGGATTAGATCACTTTATCATCATTGTTAATTTAAATAGCTGCATATCAGCAGAAATGTGAACATATTATGTTTGACCATGTTGATGTATAAACTAATCAATAAATAATAATGTTGTAAGGACTGAATTTGATGGTTCGGGGTGGCATCAATCAGTGGTCCAAAAACAAATTTTGTTGGTTTACATGATGGTCCTTCTTCTCTTGCTAACTTTCTCATGTATCCTGACCATTCAATTCCTGTTTCACTATTGGTTATGCTGATCAATGAAAATACATTTGCCTAAATTGCATTTTTAATATTTTTAGATAGATTTGTACAAATAATATAACATTTACCTACATTTATGTTTAACAATGGGGGAAGAGGATTTCTTGGTCCACTATAATGTTCAAATTGTATTGGTGAGAGCTCACTTAGCTTTAGGTTTGTCATATCACATTTTGATAAACTTGGAATTAAAATAGGATCATGATCCTGAATTTCATTTTTTGGGGGTAGGTTGTGTAAATTAAATTGTCATAAAATGAGTCTCTTGGTTAGCATTGGGTGGGAAGATCTGCAGCTCAAAATTATCAAACAATGCTGATAGCTTACAACTGTTTGCTTCTAGTCCTCTCAAGATAAATTCTTGCTCTTCAATATAATTAGCTGCTGATTTTTTGAAAATTTTAGAACCTCGTCATAATTTGAAACATATCCACAATAGTGAAGAGAACTCACCCATTCCTTAGAACCAAACTTATGGTGAGATTTCACTGTCAATCCTAACGTCGTAGCATTTGTTGACTTGCTTATGTGAGACTGTATACTCTGAGCAATACTAAAATATGGTTTGATAATTTCACCTGAAGATACCAGTCTTGAAATAAGGGAAAGCAGTGTGGGGCTGGTTTATCCGATACTGGATTTCTTCACAAATTGATTTAAGTTGTAATCATGTGACTTTGGAATGTCCTTTACCACTGACTATATTAGCAACAATCAAATCAATGTCATCTCATCTCGTTCATCTTTCAACGTACATAATTTATATGAAACATATTTTCTGAAACATGTTAAGCCAGCAGAACCCTGTATTCTCATTTTTAGAATCGTCTCTCCAAAATAATCACATAACTTTGTCATCGAGATTTGCATGGCTTGTTTACACTGCTGCAATTAACATATGTCTCATGTAGTTCTACTGATGTCCACATACTACTTGGATATTTATGTATAAACGTAACCACTTCCATCAATGCTGGGTCTATGATTTATTCTACTGGTATCCATTTGCATTGTGCAGGGGATACGTTTCTGGCACTGGTACAGCACTGGTACAAGTTTTGTAGTTTTGTAGTGTGGTAACAAGCGTTAGCCGCATGAAGGTCTGCAGTTGCACCTGATAATCTTACACGAACTTCACATCTGCTTGAGAATAATTTATCTCTATATAATTTTCAAGAAAGGATCTTTGATCGTTTTCTGACCCAGCCGATTTGCTGTATGACACTCCACTACTACTCTCCATCAATCTGGCTGACTGGGATCAAGAGGTTCACATGGTATTCCACAAACAATGCAATCTTATCTAAAATTAAATGGTTCTAATCTACTTCGTCTAAGTTATGGTTCACTTTGTGGGTATTCCTTCTTAATGTTTTTTTCTCTTCAGAGCTTGAGCAATGGAGCCTTTTGACGTGTAAGTGTGTACGCATGATTTATGACGCTGAATTGTGTAATTTGGATATGACTGTATAAATGTTTCCAAGCTTTGGTACAGAATATCACCCCTCTCGTTACTTGATTTAATGATAGTCTTTATTCTGGCTGGACCGGCACTTATTAACTGCTCCTTCTTGGTGCAACAAAGTAACATTCATTTTCAGCCATTGTGGAACACTATTATAAAACGAAAAAGTTAATAAAATTAAATAAAAGAACACATGTTTTATGCACAAAAATAATTATGTAAAATTGTGCTTGTATTTATTCAGAAACATTAACACACACATATTATGATTTTATATCACAGTAGGAAAACGTGATTTAAGAATTTATCTTGATATACCATTTACAAAACGAATAAAAAAATTCCCCAGGGATTCCATGGTGGCTCCCATCATAATTGAAAATAGTACACCCTAATAACCAATAATCTGCAAAAAAAATACATACCTAAATGCAAGGTTACACCCCCTATATGCCCGACTCTATCTTGAGTGTGCATTAAATGTTTGTACTTTAATATTACTCATAAGCTCATCATTAAAGAACTGTATTAGCTGCTGACTACTGAAATACAGACTGTATGGGTGGGCTGTGAAATAATAATAATAATATACTAAATACATGAGAAGTATGACCTGGTATAAGCCTGGTATAGCAAATCGGTATGTGGCGCTCATTTTAATACGGCCTTGGCTCTCTCAGCACATCTGTATTGTTGTCTTTGTAATTCATTCTATCAATATTGCGAGAATAGCAGCCTGGTTCTTTTTGAATCTGGGATCTCTTAATTAGGTACCATCACTGTAACTTGGTTTTATCAGAGTTTCGGGAGTGGTTACCTTATTATGGTCCCTGTACCCTGGTTTTCTCAGTATTAAAGGAGTGGTCACCTTATTATGGTCCCTGAACCCTGGTTTTCTCAGTATTACAGGAGTGGTTACCTTATTATGGTCCCTGCACCCTGGTTTTCTCAGTATTACAGGAGTGGTTAACTTATTATGGTCCCTGCACCCTGGTTTTCTCAGTATTTCAGGAGTGGTTAACTTATTATGGTCCCTGCACCCTGGTTTTCTCAGTATTTCAGGAGTGGTCACCTTATTATGGTCCCTGCACCCTGGTTTTCTCAGTATTACAGGAGTGGTTAACTTATTATGGTCCCTGCACCCTGGTTTTCTCAGTATTACATGAGTGGTTACCTTATTATGGTCCCTGCACCCTGGTTTTCTCAGTATTTCAGGAGTGGTCACCTTATTATGGTCCCTGTACCCTGACTATCTCAGCCCTCCAGAAGTGAGGTGAAGTGGCTGTCAGAGCGGCTTAAAGAAATTGCCCACAGTCTTTTGATTAAATGCGGCGTTCATTTGTTTTACTTCTCGCTGTGCTAACAGGAAGATCTGAGCGCAGCAAGCACCCAACTGACACCAATTCTTTGGAAACAACTGTTTTAAGATGTTCAGTTCTTGTTCCACCATGTGCAGGAGCAATACATTCTCATCTAGCACATATATTGCCGGACATGGTGTCCCGGACATTAAACGTGGCTGACGGGGCCATGTGGAAAGCTTTTACTATACCAGGGGTGGACTGGCTAGATTTTACTTCCCGTCTCAGTTATACGCATTTTAATTACTCCAATGGGGTAGGGATGAGGAAAGTATAATATAGAGAAAATAGACTGACATTTTCCTAAAAGGTGAGTAGGAAACATTCTAGGAAAAACAACCTATGGTACACTCAGCCAGTATTTGAACCCTAAACTCTCCTCCACTAGTAGACAAATAAGCCTGTTATTTGGTGTGCGTGTCCACCGATGCAGATAGCTAGCTAAGTGAAAGCTCGGGTCATAAAATAGACAGGGTGACTCACCCGCTAGAGACCCTAGCCTTTTGTCTATTTAAGCTTTATTTATAGTACGTCATGAGAATGTATATACACTTACCTTAGACCGTGTGAAACGGGACCTGCTCACAGCTTGGGATGTGGTATCGAAAGAAAAGTATCGATAACAATAAGTATCGGTATATACATTTTAATCTGTATAAAAGTTTTTTTATTTAGCAGTTAATAATAATTTCAACTTTTGCATCATAATTTTATTTTAATATGTATTTAAACACTACAAAAGCTCTACAAAAGCTTATTTTGTTTAGTCTGTGATGACCATGCTCATTAGTCATTGATACAGGAAGAGGTAGTAGACTGGTCACAACTCATCCCATCGCCCGCTCAGGCATCAGAATATATTGATAAACAATTAGTAAAGAACAGCTATTAATTAGGATGAATTAGAATAGATTGAATGCTAGAGTACCTTATTGCTTGTAACTCAGAAAATAAGCGAGAATTTAGAAATAATGTAATTTGTTCTTCCTCCACAGTCCACCTTAGTAATCATTTAATCCCAGCATGAGTGAAGATAGTTTAAAAAGTTGTTTCTTTCGATACCGATCCGATACCGGAGTGTAAGTACTAATATCAGTAATAGTATCGGAAAAAGGTATCGAGTAAAAATATACTAGTATCGAAAGGAAAATATCTATATTAGTAAAATATCGATACATTTTTACATCCCTACTCACAGCTGAAGCTGAAAATGGTCTCCTCCAGCATTTAGGCACTTTTCCATTTGACCCTTCCAATTTTGAAAACCTTTCTTATAAAGTCTTCAATAATTGCCTCAATCTCGTTAAATCTAAAGATCTTGGTGGCCAAAGATTCTTTTAGATTAGATCTACTAGATCTCCGAAAATAAAAAAAACTTAAATATTTTCTCATGTTGAAATTTAATGTATGACCAGCTTGTTGAAAATATCCATAAATTAGTTCACTGTCTGCTAACTGATTTAAAGACTTATTTAATATTTCTAGGTAGAAGTTTTATGAAAACTCTTTCTCTCCATATACTGTTATTCTTTTTAACTATTTTTTATTTGACTCTTTACTAACTTTTCTATTTCTTACTCTCTCTCGACCACTAGTCATGCTAAACTTGCCACATGGTCTTGTGCGGACCTAGCTTGTCAAACTTGCCACATGGTCTTGTGCGGACCTTACATGTCAAACTTGTCACCTGGTCTAGTGCAGACCTAGCTTGTCAAACTTGCCGCATGGTCTTGTGCGGACCTAGCTTGTCAAACTTGCCACATGGTCTTGTGCGGACCTTACATGTCAAACTTGCCACATGGTCTTGTGTGGACCTTATATGTCAAACTTGTCACCTGGTCTTGTGTGGACCTAGCTTGTCAAACTTGCCACATGGTCTTGTGCGGACCTAGCTTGTCAAACTTGCCACATGGTCTTGTGTGGACCTTACATGTCAAACTTGTCACCTGGTATTGTGCGAACCTAGCTTGTCAAACTTGCCGCATGGTCTTGTGCGAACCTAGCTTGTCAAACTTGCCACATGGTCTTGTGTGGATCTTACATGTCAAACTTGTCATATGGTCTTGTGTGGACCTTACATGTCAAACTTGTCACCTGGTCTTGTACGGACCTAGCTTGTCAAACTTGCCACATGGTCTTGTGTAGACCTTACATGTCAAACTTGCCATATTGTTTTGTATGGACCTTGTTACCAACCCACACACAGAGAGACCTGTTTCTTCTCTTTATAAACGTCTAGAAAATACATTTTCGAATGTGATATTTGTAAAGTTGGCATAGTTTGAAGAATTATTACATGAAAGGTTGGTGTACAATTTCTTTACTCTTTCTTCAACACGAATGAATTCCCAAACATTGTTGTAAACATATGCAGTGTTTGGCAGTGCATACGTATATTAACAGCTTTTCTCTGTTATGAAATAAAACCATACACCAGAGAGATAAAAAAATTGCTTGGGAAACAGATTTTAAGCCAGACATTAGCACCTTTATTGAACATTAACACCTTTTTGTAAATAAAAGTTCCAATTTTTTGGTAAAAAATATAGTCTTTGTTTTATTGTTTGAAATATGCGGCTTATTATTTTAATTTTGTAATAATAAGGCTGGATTTTTTTCAAATTTAATACGATGACAATGCAGACTTTTATTTCGAGATATAGCCGCTGAGTATTTATAGTGTTCAATGCTGCCCTTAAAAAGAATCAAACTCCCACACGCCTTGTGTGGATCAAGGTCTTATAATACACAGTAGGGGCTTATAAAATGTGACGATAGTAGAAATAGATAATAGGATGACGAATGATGTAGAATTTTTAATTTACCTGTAGACTTAGTGAAGAAACTCAGGCACCTAGTTTATTGTATAACTTACAGGATCATTCGGTATGGGCATGCCAATCTCTTCAGGTATCTTGGGACTTCCGGTTAGAGACTTAAATATTACTTTAGACAGTAAAAAATAAAAGGATATTACTTGAGTATCTCTCGTACTATCATTGCTAAAATACCCTTGACAAGACACAAATAAAAACAAAAAACTTCACAACAGTACACTTTAGTAAACAATATAAATAAATAATGTATTCATACCACCATTTGTGGTTTACTTGTTTTGTGTTATTATTAAATGTAGGTTTCATCTCACAATCCTGTCTGAGAACGTTCGGGTAAGTGCATCACCAAGATTACAAAGAGGAAAATATGTTAAAATTACCATATGCCTGGGAGGTATATGTCATATATAAATATATAATACAAAGGAATTAATTAAAATAATAAAATTTACTGCTTTTCTTGTATTATTTAAATAGAATTACAATTTAATTCTCTTATGCCATAATAATCAAAAGATAAAATGTTTGAGTACGGTAAAATAATTTACAACATTTATGAAGGGAGTTAAGTTCTTCAAATAAATTATTGATTGTCTTGAGAGTAATAGTGAAATATAATACATTTAGTAGAATACGTATCTCTGAGAGGTTATAATAGTTTCTGAGGGTGAATGGCTGAGATAAATTTAGGTAAACAATATTGTTTGATCTCACCAGAAAATTGGAGCAATGTCTCTAATGATTTGTCACAAATTTTGGTTGAACATTAGTTTCTTCTTTTAAAGTTGAAATATGGCATTTTACTTAATAAAACACAATGGTTGTGTTCCAGGCTTCCAGCTAACTTTGTAGATAGACTATATTCACTTCAACACAACAAATACATGTTTAATTAAAGTATTGCTGGGGACGAACACAAATTTCCTCCTGAAAGTTTTTATATGACTAGAAAAAGTCCTTTTTAAAATCCTCTTTATTCTCTACAACAATCCAAGCACTTCCATTCAATGAAGGAAAAACCCTCTTTTCATTTATTAAACAAGCTCTTTCCCCACAAGGTTTTAAATCTGCGCTCGTAGTTCTGGAGAGTTCCTAGCTAGGCCACTACGTCTGGACGAGCGTTGAAATCGTTGATCCAAGTATGGCGTGCGAATTAAAACTGCGTTGGAGATGGTGCTTTTTAAACAAGGTTAAATATATTAATAGTTACTTTTGGATACATGTATAGTTATTTAAATAAGCTAGACAACTATGTTGTTTATATTTTATAAAATGTCTACTGAACTTTCGCTAAGTAACATGAATAATGAAACGGAATAAATCGATTTTCAAACCACAAGACATTTTAAAAGAAAAACAAACTTTTATAAACCTACAATTCTTCACATTTACTGCAGACAATATATAATCAAAATAGTATTGACAGAAATAACACCACAAAGGTCACCTTGAACAACGGGTGACTAGACAAGACCTGGGGCAGTACGATCCACAAATTTAGCTTCACTTTTTAAAATAAGGACTGTAAAGTTTAAAAAAACTTTCTTCAATATCGAGATGTCTCCTCAACCTCAAGCACACAAACTCCTATGCTCAACAGCATAGACTGTGGGTAACAAGGAGTTCACTGGCTCACTCCTCAACCTCAAGCACACAAACTCCTAGCTCAACAGCATAGACTGTGGGTAACAAGGAGTTCAGTGGCTCAAACAGATGCTTAACTGGAATGGAAGGGATAGTAATTATACAATCTAAAATGGTTGCACTTTTTCCCCATTTGTGAATTTTAGGGTAACTTTTAATGTTTATAGCGGTCTGGCTTTTTAATAACAAGTCGTGAGCCTGATACAGATACTCACCATCTACATTCAACACAACTCCAGTGCTCTATATCATGTAAGTACTTAATATGTTTTATCATTATTTGTGATTTGGGTATATTTTTTAGAAATTTGAAGGGGTTAAAATGCCCAGTCCTCCCTGACCCTCACTGAAAATGTTGGTGCCATGCTGGGACCACCGACACTAAAGAAGGACTTATTGGGCTGGTAGGGAAAACACAAAGAAGAATATAATAATATATTGTAGGCTGGGTACAATGATGAGTAAAATGAGGAGCACAAAGAAGAATACAATAATATATTGTAGGTTGGATATAATGGTGAGTAAAATGAGGAGCACAAAGAAGAATAAAATAATATATTGTAGTTTGGATATAATGGTGAGTAAAATGAGGAGCACAAAGAAGAATACAATAATATATTGTAGGTTGGATACAATAGTGAGTAAAATGAGGAGCACAAAGAAGAATAAAATAATATATTTAGGTTGTATACAAGGGTGAGTAAAATGAGGAGCACAAAGAAGAATACAATAATATATTGTAGGTTGAATATAATGGTGAGTAAAATGAGGAGCACAAAGAATAATACAATAATATATTGTAGGTTGGATATAATGGTGAGTAAAGGAGGATCACAAAAAATGATAACACGAGAGCTGGTATGTCAAATACAACGATTGACACAGGCAAAATTTGGAAAGTTGAAAATTGTCTGTATGGTAATGAGTGCTTATGACTTTTTGTGTGCTGATTTAAAATATAACCTTCATTAATCTATATAACGAAAGGATTTTTCTTAAATTGAATATGAACATATGGGAAAAGAGCTTGTTAATTTAATATGTATACTGGTTAAAACGTATATATTTGTGAAAAATTAAATAATAGCTTTATTTACAAAATTATTGATGGAAAACCATTCTTAACACGTACTGGAATTTACAAGTACTTATACTGCCCTATTATTTTCCGCCGAAAATACCTTTTATCTTGTAGACAGCATTCGGCTCTACTTTGTTCAGCATCCTACAGTAGTCCACCATCATGTTGAGGTTCCATCTATCCTGGTATTTGCGTTCCATCTCCTTAATGTCTTTATACAATCTTTCCCCCTGCTTTTCACTTACAAAAACAAGATTTTTGGGAAAGCAGTCCAAATGGGAACTTGGGATATGCACTTTAAAGACCATCGAATAACCTATACTTGAAAGTTGGGGTTCTTAAAGTTTCCAAGAAATGTCATTACAACTTCTTTGATTTCTAGGCCTCTTTTTCCAAAAATTCACATTTTTTGTTTCAAAGACTTAGGTCTTTCAGAAGTTTCCGAATATTTGGACCGACAAAAATACGTTCTTTTAGTTTAGCTTCTGAGATTCCCAAATATGTATTGCACAATTATATAAAACAGTCCCCTTCTTTTGATAAAGCCTTTACAAATAGCTTCATCTAATCAAGGCTGATATGAAGTGGAGATAAGACGACTTTTCTTGGATTAACCAAAGTTTTTCAAACTACATCTACATTTTTTATTCCAGGCTCTAATGTAACCCTTTGTGGCCCCACCTTTTTGATCCAGTGTTGCCTCCTATCCCAGCTATCCCATTCAAATAAGAAGCAGGGGTACTTAGAGCACCTTCTCTTATGTCCAAGAAACACTGGGCTCCTAGCCGACGTCGCGGACCACGGCCTCGCGGGCTTATTTGTGGGCTCGCGGGCTCTGGGTCTGCGGCGGCGGACCAGAAATGGGTTGAACTCTGTGGGGCAGTGAAGTTTAACCACCGACGAGGGATGGCGTTGGCAAAGGGGTGGGGCTCGGATATCTGGCCCGGGCTCCTTGTGTGGTGCCGTGCTATAGGCCGGGCCCTTGGGGTTCTGGGCTGGCCGGACCGGGTCCCGCCCTTCATGCGGTGAGCCGGTTTAGAATTCCAGTGCTAACCTGGACAGTTAGAAGTGCATGAGCTAGAACATGGGCGCCTCCACTCGTAATCACGAGGAGTGGGAGATTACTTCCCCACGCACAATGGGCGTAATCCCATTACCATACACACGGGAAAGAGTGGAGACTGCTTCCCCCGGTGGTCGCTTCTGTGAGGGGAAGTAAATAGCTCCGGTTACCACCCTGGATAGGTGGAAGGCACTTTCCCCCAAGTGTCGGTCCAACCAGTGATCGACTGGAAGGGGCGGAGGAGTTAATTCTCGCCGCCCTGGGTATCCGGCCTGATCCGGATCATCTCACCTTTCGTGGATCTACAATTTAAAAGTACCTACCCAGAAACTGCCCTGGGCCTTGATGTCCAGTGGTGCATGGCACGATTTCAAGCCATGGCATGTATGCCAACATGTCCAAGAAACATTGGAAGAGAACTGGCGCTTTCAGCATGGTATGGCCATTGACAAAGGTGGAGTAGCACCGGGTTGGGGTTGGAAGCTCCTGGGGGTTTGAGATATTCTATCCTTCGTGGCAACTTCCCTTACCCTGACGAGACAAGAGGCTTCCCTCTCTGTCTGGGGATGTTCATCGTCCAGTAATCCTGGCAGTGTGTCTCCTCGTGGCAGACCTTGGGTAAAGTTCAGAGGGTTTACCCGAAGTGCGGCTATATCTCTGTTGAGATCCTTATGTCGGAGTGAATAGGGGTGGATGCCTCCCCACCTACTCACTACACACTAAGCTGTTGGTAGCTCATGTCTTTCAGAACAGCTGGTCAGGACACCTCCACGAGGTCCCCACTGGGCAACTTAGACTAAAAGATATTTTAGGGTGATTCCTAAGGTCGAGTTTTGACTCCCAGTAGGGAAATATAGGTTAAATCCCTCTTTGAGTGAGAGCGATTCTTAGGTTGTGTATTAACTCCCTGATGTGTACGACCAGCATACATAGAAGGAGGAGCTAACTCCTCCCGTTGATGGAGGTCTGGCCGAGGTGGGGGAAAGTGTGTAGGGGTGGCATATTTCCTATCTGTTTAATGATGACAGGGATCAATGACAGGTACGGGGTTGTCAGTTCTGAAAAGTCCACTGCGCATGTTTACGTGCTTGGCTACTCTCGGAGGACACAGGCATAATGTGATAGAGGAGACTTGAGAGAGGTGTTGGTTCTCCAGATACTGGCTGCCTGACCCATTACGGCAAGTGAGTCTCCACTTTGAAAATTATCTTACTTATATAAAGTGTCAGAATAAAGATGAAGAGATGTTCCTTAAATGTCCAAGCAAACTTTTTTGGCTTGAATAAATAAAATATTGCTCCAGTAGAAACCATTAGCTAAATTTCCTTCACCTGGTGATATCAACAGTTCTTGAATATATGGTAGTGTGGTATGGACGATAAACTTTTTAGATGAAGAGAAAGAGTTGTCGTTAATTTAAAAGACACCCTTGACTAAATATATTCAAGAATTGTTGAGGTCACCATGTGAAAATTAAACTCTAGGTTTCTATTGGATAATTCTTTGATTTAATTTTACCAACAACATTTTTTATGTAAATATCTACATAAATACTGTCCTAATTTAAATGTCCCTAAGCTCCCACCCTAATATTGCCACATATCGTTTATTAATGATCCTTGTATTTCAGTTTGGTAAGAATCAAGGCTCAGTTCTCATAGCATTCTTTCAGATACAGAGAATGACCTATTGGTAGTGAAGCATATCTATTACAATTATGTAGAAGCACTGCTTTGATGCTTATTTTTGACGAATCGATAAAGAGCCTCCACATTTAGTCGATAGATATTGAAAACGAAAATTTGAGTTTGTGAATGTTATGAATTATCTAAACTATTTTTTCTTAAATCATCATCCAAAAACTACAAGAATCAGTGATTTGTTTTCCAAATAATTTTACATTCCAGACCTGTGTAATAAAAGAGTTGATAAGTCAAATAAATAATAGATAAAATAAATGTTACAGCGACTATAAAAATAAAGAGGATTTCAGATGGGAGAATAAGTTAAATAAAATAATAATGTATAATATGGAAAATTAAGTGAAAGATAGGAGGATATCACATTGAAGAATAAATGGAGGTGTAATAGGATTCAAACAAATAATAATACATTATGGATAGGAAAAAGGAGTGTTAAAATGATCATGTATAAGAAGATGGACACTAGTTATAGTAAATTAATAATGAGGGCAGGTGTATCCATGGTTGTCAAGCAGGAAATAATAGGTGTGGATGAAAGTGAATATTGAATTAGGCCAGCCATTAGTGAAATGTCGCTTAGTCGACTTTTGTACCCCGTGTTATTTGTTCTGTAAGTAGTTTATCACGAGGACGGTCAGTGAGCTAGTGAACTATCCCTGCTATATCGAGTACAACCACCGTAGCTACAAATAACCTGTGTGGCCAGTGGTTGAACACAAGCTTTAGTTTGGAGCGTTAACACACACAGCTCACAGAGCTGTAAGATGGGCTGCTTGAACACTTTCTCACTGTATTTCTGTCTGTATCTGGGCATACTTCCAAAACAATTTGATTGATTTCATTCAAATATGATATTTAAATGTTGTATGATCATAACTAGTGGGGAAATTATATTATAATTTTAACTCGAGCTCTTAAGTTTAGAATAGTTTACTGATAAGTGGGCTTTGAAAATTTGACTTTTTTAGAACTAGTCTTTTGTTCAAAATACGTTTTTGGGGCATCAATAAGTTTTTTTTGGCTAAACACTATTTTTGTGGTAGTTAATTTAACTGATTTTTTGAACATTTTGGTCCAAATTGTAATATACTCTATAGGAAAGCAATATATGATTGTGTTGTACCATGTATTTATTTGGTAACACGTGACTGACTGACTTGTTGGGCTGTCCGAAACCTACACCCGATAATCTAAGGATAAAATTTGAGTAAGATGGATTTTAAGGAAATGCACCAGCATTAACACACACACATATACACACATATATATGAGAATTTCTTTTCCTACGTTTTTTAGCTTATAGCGAGATAAATACTTGATCGATTTGGATTATTTTTATATTTTTATGTTAATGTTTTAAGATATTGATTGATGAGCTATGTCCTTATGAGGCTGAGAAGGGACGTTAAAATCAATACAAATGTTGGTTTTGTACAAGTTGATTACCAAGGGAAAGTAACTACTTCTAAACCAAGGAGAAAATACAGGAGATACTACAGATTTAAATCCACAGATAAATAATAATTTAGTTTAGTTTGTTGTTTCGTATTCACATTAATAGGTAAACAAGATTTCTTTACATAGTAATGATAATTACAAAGATAACCTTCCATCTCTTTATTTAATATTATCTTACATTTATATATATATATATATGATTATGTATCCAGACAGATGGATAAAATCTCCCCTTAAAATATAGCTAGAACTCCAGACCTGCAAACGAAATCATTGTAAAAAATTAGAACGGAAAGTAAATTTGTGTGTGAAAGTTGTAGCTTCAACCCTAAGTAACATTACTTAAGTACTTGGGGAAACCTAAATATGTGCACCTCAAGCCTTTTTCTTTTTACTTTTTTCTGTAGTCTGAGCCTAACACCTTAGACCACTACTAGTTTGGGTAGCTCATGAACCAAGAAACATGGAAAGTTGAAATTTGACATAGTCCTACTTACTATTAGAAACCTCAGAGTCTTATTCTTCAAACTCATTTTTAAAAACTATTTATCATGCCTTAAATCACTTGAACAACGGTGGGGATAGCTTCAAAACAAAAACAACGAAAGAGACATCTTGTTTGTGTTTTCAGATTAACTAGAGTTACGTACACAGGTAGTTTTTTGATTTTTAGATATTGTGAGCATTGCATCTTAGACTGCGTTACCTCTAGAAAAATAGCAACCTGAAGCTTGGTATAGGCTTGCATATTTTTGGAAATATTCACCTCTATCATATTTTCTTTTACTGTAGGCTTACCAAAGATTAGTATTTTAATGTCTTAAACCACGTGACCATTGGTGTGGGCTTTCTCAAAACCAAGAAACATAGACACATGGAATTTTGGGTAAACTAGGCTATATTTACAAATATATAAAAGAATTCAATTTTAATTAAGGTGGAAAATATATTCTGTTTAAAATAAGTATTGTTATAATCTTGAAGTTAAAAACATATATGTATGATTTAAAGCTTCATATGAAAAATTGGTAAATAATACTATAAGTCAAATTATACAGACTTAAATGTCATAACATAAAATGCACTTATACAATACAATTAGTTAACATATTGGAAAACACGTTAATATAATAATTATACATAAAAATATTAAAACTCAATAGATTAAAAGTTCATAAAAGAAATCAAATTTAATTAAGGTGGAAAATATACTCTGTTTAAAATATGTCTTATTATAATCTATTAAGTAAAAAACATATTGTATGACTTAGAGCTTGATTTGGAAAATTTTTGTGAATTTTACTACAAGTCAAATTACAAAGACTTAATTATCGTGATATAAAATGCACTAAACCATATAATTAGTTAACAAAATAGAAAACACGTTAAAATTAATAATTATATGTAAAAATTAAAAATTCAATAGGTTAAATCCTCATCAAGTTGGTTGGTTTATCAAATGTAGAAAGTTTTTAGTTGTAAAATTAATAAATATTTGTCAAAACATGATAAATATATTTACAAACATCAGGGTGGAAAACAGTGTAAATATAATAATTGATATTCACGAATATAACCCATTAAATAATTTAATAAACCTGAATATATTATAACATGTTGTCTAAAAGAATTTAAAAATAATGTATAAGCTGCACTAAGAAAATAAATTAATACTCACATTAATATTTAAAAAGAACTTCAGAAAATTAAGCTTCATGCCATAGAGTTAGACCAGTGAATCAATGGTATGGGTGGGTCTGTCTTTAAAGCACATAAACCAAGAAAGTTTAAACTTTGAAAATCTGTAGGATGTGCACTTTAGCTATATTAAAATTAAAATAAATGACGCGGTACAGCGCACACAATTTCTCCAGCTTTTATCTTAAAATAGACATATACTAAATAATCGTAAGATTTATGAAACGAAATAATAGGTACACACATTATAGTTCAATCATTACATCAAAAATCCTAAATGAAATAGTATACACTGTTAATTACTTACTCTTTGGCATTAGGAACTAAGAATACTGTTGCAGAAAAATTTAGAAAATAGAAATATCTTTATCCACCTAAGAGCATAAGAATCAAATTAATTTTCCAAAGACCTGAATTACAAAGTATACATATTTGCTTATAGCTCAGAAACTGTTGGTTTTGTGAAAATATATTTCAAATATAAGATTATTATTTTTAATAGTATTATAACTTAACAATAATAAGTTATTTCAAATAGTTGCGGAGAAATGTTGAAAATTGGAAAATTTCCCCCAAGTAAGGTAACCTCAACGTAATTTTTATAAGAAAATGAGAATTGCCATCTTTTTCATAATAATAAACAGTGTTTAGATATAAAATTTAATCAAAATCTTTAGAGAAAATATTGAGAAAACAGAATTTTTTCTCTTTTTGCCCCCTTGTAAACTAACTTTAAATTTAGGGTTTGATATCTAAATCCAAAAACCTCTCAAGGGGACCTTATCTAATCTCCAGATAAAAAGTTTAGTTCAATCTGTAAAATAGTCTTATCTCCAGCCCGAGGTACTGTACATACAGATAGACAGACAGACAGATGACATTACCAAAACAATTTTTATTTGTTTCGGGGTTAAGGGGGTGGGGGGGTCATGAAACGTTGACATTTATCAAATTCTCGAGTTAGATTTTTTTGACGATCACAATATTTTCCTCCGAGATTTCGATAGAAAGTAAAAATAATATCCATTGAAATCGTGATTCAATAGACACTATCATCCCCGATTTGGGTAACCAAGAAAACAAGAAACACAGAAGTGGAAACTTGGTATAGGCCTACGTACTTTAACTAACCTTAGTTTTATTTTTCACAAATTTTCTTAAGCCCCATAATCACCGGGTGGGTAGTTCCTAAACAAAAATTATCATGAAAATTGGAAACTTGGTATAATTGTTTTAGGTTCACTAGCATGAGTGTGCTTCTTATGTTTCTTTTTTACTTTTGTATTTACTGCAAGCATGACATCTTTAACTGCGTGATTAATAGTACAGGTATTTAACAAAAACAAACTGTATATAGATCTGGAACTTGACATACGTATTAAGGAAAAAGTAAGGACGAGAATATATATTTATTACTTTTACACAAATTACTTACTAGCCTAAAGAATTAAATCTCCCGACCACCAGTGATATCAATAAGGTAAGAAGTTAGAGTTTCAAATGGTCTAATGCATCACTCTTGTAACAGACTGGGTTGTCGATGACGGGAAGTTTGAGTTTCTAATGGTCTAATGCATCGCTCTTGTAATAAACTGGGTTGTCGATGACGAGGAGTTTGGGGTTCGAATCCTGGCCTGCTGTATAAAGGGTAGTTTTCAACTTTCCCTCCACATACATTGGGGGACATTACATTTAAACTTTACCTTCCTCATCTTTATCCCAATAGTCTAAATATGTGGATAGCGTGAAGGGGTAATAATAATAATAGGAGCACAAAAAACACTAATAGTTTAAAAAAAACTGTTTTCTGATTTGGATACTAAGCAATAAACCAACGTTATTATTTATATTACAGACAGTCTGTGGGTTTCTAGAACCTTGGATCTCATTAGTAGAGAGCTCCGAATCACTTGTTTCTCATCCACCTTCACACCAAGTGAAAGTTAAGATAGTTTGAACCCACCGAGATCCGAGACACAACGTTTTCTTGTGGTGGTTTAGAAACGTTTGAAGATCTCGACCACAGCACGAGTCTCCCAGGTATAGTTGAGGAAACATAGCAAACACGGTTGTACCGAATATGAAATGTACTATCTCCACTACCATCTTACTATAGAACTAGACGTATGGAGAGATGAAACAACATACATTTACCCTGTCATCTGAAAGGCTTGAGAACAATATGTCTATTATTAGAATTTGGACCACAGCTTGACCGATTTTCTTTTGCGATACACACATGTTTCTGTAAGTTTTATGTTTTTTCCTCTCACAAATTAATATTAATTTTTCTTTATTATTAGTTCTTGTTAAACTATACTGTCTATAAATTAGTAAATATTTGCGACATTATCTGGAAGCAGTAAAGGTTGCGCCTTCCATAGCCAACCTTATGTCAAGTGTTTCAGAGCTGGCACTATTCAGTAAATGTAAGATTTAAAAAAATTACTCTTCATCTCAAGCAATTCCTTTAATTTTTACATTCATGTTAGATCCTTACCTTTGGAACCCCCTAAAAACATCCTGAATTTGGACGGTATTGGTTGAGAACTTTAGGCATGTCTAGTAGAATAACAATAACAAAATAAACTAATCATTGTTTAGATACTATTTTCGGGTTAGAATGAGTTTTACTCATGTCATTGCGTTTTTTTTTATGATCCCACAAAAATAAATTTGCAGGTGGTATTAAAAAAGGTTTATATTATTTAAACTGCTTTTGCAAAATATTGTCCACATTTGATAAAAGTACATCAAGATCAATGGTATAACTTTGTCCTGTTCTGTCCAAAATATTTTTTCCACCCTTGATTTAATTTATAATAAAGAAAACGTATTGTGAGTGTGAAGGTTTTTAACTTCAAGATTATGATGGATTTTGCCATTTACTGTGCCCCCGAGCTCAGGAAATTGGGTCTAACAATTCTGTCTGTCTGTCTGTCTGTACTTGGAATACAGCTGAAACGGTTTTGTGGATTTAGTTAAAGATTTAAGTTCAAAGTTTATTTATAGTAATACGTTGACCTCGGTGGTCTTGGGGTAAAGTTCTTTCCTCAGGACTTGAAATTCGTAGGCTCAAACCCAGCTGGAGTTGACGGATTTTTCTTGAGCGATAACAATCCGTAGCACAACTTCCTTCGGAGGGGAAGTAAAACCGTCGGTCCTATGTCGATTGTGGCATGTAAAAGAACCCTGAAAGCTTTGAGAAAATACCATCCCTGGCAAAACTGGTAGGTTCTTTAGCGATAGCTCATAGAAATTTAGTTTGGAAGACAACGAGGAACCACCACACTTCCTGAACTACCATAAAACATGTGATTTCTACCAGATAGTGCAGGCAGCACTAACCAGCAGAAGGGCTGAATGCACGCCCACTTCTGGATGTATATAAATCACATCAAACCAACCTTTGGGTACTTGACATAGGAGGAAGAAGAATAAGAAGAAAGAGCATGCGTCAGAAAAAATAATGGTTTGATTCTAGCTCTAAAATTGAGGATAATTAACTGAATTTAGCAAATTCTAAACTTTTCTAAAAACATATTTAACAATTTTGTTCGAAATATATATCTGAATTGTGATTTAAATGTTAAATAACAATGTAAAATAGTTTTTCATAAAGCTATTAATGTTTGAAAATTTGAAATATTTCTAAAATGACTAAAAATGACTTTGTTCAAAATGGGTTTTAGAAGATAAAAATAATATATTTGGTTTTTCCAAAAACTTTCGTATGGAGTTAGCAAATCACTGATTTTTGAGTTTTTTTAAACTACCATAACATTTTTATTCAAAATATATATCTGAATAGCGTTTTATATTATTATCAAAATAATATGTTTTCCCCTAATACATGTTTGCATGGGTATATGAGACAAAATCAGTAGACGAATTATAAACCAGTTTAAATCTAGGACAGATACAACAACCAGTTCCACGCCCATTGATTCATCACTGTTGATGAGTGAAACCCATATTTCACAAATCATACATTTTCAAGCCATAATGGAAATCTACCCCATGACCCCCAGCTCGGTATTCAGACACGCTACCGACTCAGCTCTGTAGTAATTCAATATTAATAAGTTCAGATTTTTAAGAGTCTTAACCTTTAAATCAATCTTCTATACTGTATATGTGTCCCAAAAAAGACAGTTTTGATTAGAGGTCGTTACGGCACAGATATTTTATACCAATGATATTTAAAATCCTTTTTAAAACAAACGTACAAAGGAAACATGAAAGAAACTTTATTTGTATTATAGATTCAAGAATATTTTCACAATAAGCTATGATTCATAAAAGAGTAATATCTAGCGAACAGCATGATATAAGCGAGGAGAGTATAAATATAAAGAGTAAACTGGCAATATTCAAATGTGTGGAGAGGAACATATTGACAGGGTGGGTAACAATAAAACAACAAATCTTTCACTTTTGTCGTTTAGAAAATTTGCAAACATTTCCTGTCCATAAATATCCATAATTATTTAAATATTTAGTGTTTAGTAGCTAAAACATTTAGCTTTAAATATTTAATATTTATAGAAAATAAATATGTCTATAGTGTATGTAAAATATTTTAACCGTAAGGAAAGCCAGTGCTCACTCAAAATAAAGTATTATTATATATTGTAGTTGTGATAGTGAAATTATCATATTTGCCATCAACATTGATAAATAAAACTTAACAATACTATTATTTTTTTGCATTGATAATCCCTCTCAAACGTGACATAATTACGTAAAACATATGAATTGGTGTATGGCCGTAACTTTTATAACCGTAAAATATAATATTTGCTCCATGGTAATCTTGGCGTTTACAGACCATTGATAAATGTCATAATCACACGTATTATAGGTCTTGCCCGAATTGCGCCAATCCACCTAGCTTGGACCCGAATTGCGCAAAGAGCTTAAGAGTCTCCCCCCCCCCCCCCCCCCCC
>CABFWB010001046.1:154313-167180 GCA_902151455.1 Timema bartmani | reverse complement strand
CCCCAGACCAGACCTGAATTGCGCCAGTACCCCCCTTCCCAAGACCGGACCCGAATTGCACCAACTGTGAACATAAACAAATATGAATGCTATGATTCGCGGTAAGAAGGACACAAGTCAAAATTATTATTTAATTAACTATATTTAACTATATAAAACAAAATCTAATATTATAACATCATAGTAAAATTTCCATATTAAAAACATTGTCAATACTAGCTAAATGTAAGCTATATTATAATATAATAATAACAAAAATAAAATAAAAAACAAGTCAAACATACAAAATAAGTCATAAAAAGGATTTTTGAGGTCCACATACTTCACAGAGCCTAATCTATCTATTAATAAAATCGTTAAAAATTATTTCAAAATATTTTGAATTTTTGAAAACTAGTCATCAGTAAACTACCCTTAAAAGGACTTTGCCCCCCAAACCAGGTATACAATATTAATTGTCATCTTAAATATACCCAAGATGTTTGTTTTAATCAAAATTGTTAAAGATATTTTTGAGAAAATTCAAATTCTTTTAAAATTAGTCATTAGTAAGCTGCCCATAATTCTTTTTTTTTAAGATCAATCATACAATTCTTTTCATCATTTAAAATATTCCCCAGATATACACTTTGAACAAAATCACTTAAGCCAATGATTGGGTAGTTGGGGTTCGAATCCTGGTCGAGTGAACTGAAGGTAGTTTAAAAAAAAATTCCACTCTCCCTCCAGACAAATTTGGATTAACTTTTTCTACATTCAACCTATCTCATCCCAAAGCACATTATCATAATTAGCACATAAAGGTATATCTCAAACAGGTAGTAAAACGCAATGCAACAAAAAGAAAAAAAGAAAATCAACAGTGAAAAGTATAATAATCAAGCCAAATATTATAACAGTATTTATGTAAGGTTGTAAAATAAAATTGTTTCGCTTACTATGCTTCCACCAAATGAGATCGACAGCCTACTATCTTGGTTTGTGGAAATGTTGACATGATGCGCTCATGGAGCGCTTGCTCTAAATCCATCACAATGTATAAAGGTTGAAGGGGAAGTTGTCTCTTCTCGCACTCTTCCTTTAAGATTCTTATAGCGTCAATGTAGCTCTCTGCCTTTTCTTGTCTTTAGGTAGGCAAAAGACCAGACCTTTGAAACACCTGTGTACAGTAAAAAGCTGAAGAAAATGTTTCGGTGTTTATTCAAAGGTTCCATCCATTAACACAATTTAATTCTGACACAAATACTCAAGATTTGAGTCACAAGAAAATATCACAACCCCCTTCTCTTTTTCGTTTTTTAACAAAAATTCTTCGTCTATAGTAGTATTCAGTTCAATTGAATCTAAGGCGAATTGAATTTCGTCGGAAGATTTAGGCAAATTTAGCAGTTAATGTTATTCCTGAAACATGTCATGTCCTTGCGGGTCAATGTTTTTATAGTTTTTTCTCTGTATGTACCTCTTTGTTGATCAACCTTAAGGGCCTTACTTCAATCGCCTCAGCTTTCCTCTTAACTGCGTTGCTGATGGACTTTCTGTTCAACTCTTTATCTAGTAGTGGTATAGGTATAATTATTATAGACAGTCAGATATTTCCCTCTTTCACTATAAATCCTTTCCATTTCAATAATTATCGCTAATAGCACAGTCCACACAAAACCTGAAAAAAAAACCCATTACACAGCGTCTTTTCATTTTTTTTTAAATCACCATCACTTTTGACTTCCCAATGTTGCTCTCCATGCCATGTCTTCTCTTTATCTCCGCCAGCCAGTCTATCATTTCCTGTAACTCTTCTATTTGACCAGCAATTCCAGATCATCTGTATATTCTATTGTGTTGATGACGCGTCCTCAAATACTGAAATTGCCAAGTCCTTCTAAGGCATTTCTGACCAGCCATTCACCATAAAAGTTGAACAAACTGGCAGACGAACAGCATCCCTGCCTCACACCTCTTCCTATCGCTAAGCTGTTGATATCTCCAACATTCAGCTTCACCTTCACGCGTTGTTACAGGTACAGGTTTGCAATAATTCATCCATCCCTCTAGTTGATGCCGATCTTCTTGAGAATTTCCATTAGTTTATTCCACTTTACTCTATCAAATTCCTTTTGCCAGTCGCCAAAACCAATGTAGACCTCTTCCTTGACTTCCAGCACTCTCTCTGAAATTATTCTCAGCGGCCTGATAAAATCTCTGATTCCTTTTCTTTTTCTGAATCAAAATGGGTCTTCTTCATCACACTTTTTATTTGATGTTCCAGTCATCTGTTGAGTATTCTTGTCACGATCCTAACCCTATACATACTATATTGTAGAACTAGTACTATAACTACTATATTATATAACTAATATACCTACTATTGTGTGGAACTAACACTATACCTGCTATATTGTACAAATAACACTATATATACTACTAACACTATACTTAATATATTGTATAACTAACACTTTACCTACTATAGTGTGGAACTAGCACTATAACTAGTATATTGTAGACATAACACTATACCTACTTTATTGTATAACTAATACTATACCTACTATAGTGAAATATAATACTATAACTACTATATTGCAGAACTGACACTGTATCTACTATATTATAGAACTATCACTATATATACTATAGTGTTTAACTAACACTGTATCGACTATAGTGAAGAACCAATACTATACCTAGTATAATGTAGAACTAACACTATGCCTACTATATTGTAGAACTAGCACTATACTAACTTTAGTGAGTAACTAATATTATAACTACTATAGTGAAGAACTATCACCATACCTACCTACCTACTAATACTCTAACTACTATAGTGTATCAGTGACAAAATTATAGACCTAGAATAAACTTATATTAAAATTCTGGATATTTTTTAACCGAAACTACAGTAACATTATTAGTATTGCATTGTTTCTTTACTCTCTACAGATTTTACTTTCTCACGCCTCTCGGGAAGTTAAAATATTGTGATCGTCAAAAAAACGAGCTCGTGCATTTACTAACAAGAATTTTTTTTTTCCCACTTCAGTCTGTCTGTTTGTCTGTTATTGGGGCTAGTGCCGAAAACATTTTAACGATGATATCTACGGTTTTCATGAGGTTACCCAGAGGAATTCTTGGGATTATCTTTACAACCCTCATATTAGCTAAGTATTTACTTAAGGCTGAAAATAGAAAAAAATGATTTAATCAAAATCAGCTTAAACAATTTTGATTAAATTTGGTATATAGGTAATATTCAACATTAAAAAACTAAATGGTAGCTATAATTTTCCCGTTAAAATTATTTTGAGGTTGCTTTACATAAGTATGAAGTTAGTTTTAAAATAAATTAGACAATACTTTATATTATTATATTGATTTTATACGGTTAATATATGTCTACCTTTACAAATTTGACTGTGGTAATATTTGACTTATTGTTGGATCATTGTTGAGAAGTTTAAATAGAGAATTAATCAAGGGAGGAGTTAATGATTCTCAATTAAGGTGGGCTGGACACTGGACACTGGCACTGTTAGACTTTAGTAAAGCTTTTGACACCATTAACCACGATATTCTTCTTGCTAAATTACAAACAAACTTTCATTTTTCAGTAAGTTCAGCTCAATGGATGCAGTCATACCTAACTGACCGCCAACAATGTGTCATGATAGGTGACACTCGGTCAACATGGCGTTCAGTGACATCTGGAGTGCCACAAGGTTCGGTCCTTGGCCCTCTCCTTTTCTCGATGTTTATAAATGATCTCCCAAGATGTTTGCAACATTCTCAACATCATCTATATGCCGATGATTTCCAACTTTATTTATCATCCTCTCTTTCTCATATTGATAGTGCCGTGGATAATATGAATGCTGACTTAAGTGCAACACATAATTGGTCACTACAAAATGGTCTCAATGTCAATCCTAAGAAATCTCAATCTATTGTTATAGGGTCAAAAAAATTATTATCCACATTGAGTTTCACATCTGTACAGAAAATAAATTTAAATAACAGCCCAATTCCATTTGTGCCGGTTGTTAATAACCTTGGTTTACATATAAATGAAAACCTAACATGGAATAATCATGTAAAACAAATATGTAAAAAAGTGTTCTTTGCCTTACACTCACTTAAGCGCCTGAAAAAATTTATACCAATGAATATTAAATCCACTCTTATCCAATCCCTTATCTTCCCGCTTTTCGACTATTGTGATGTAGTATATAATGACCTGACAGCTGACCTTGCGGCAAGACTACAAAGACTCCAAAACACATGTGTTCGATTTATATTCGACCTCCGGTCACGTGATCATATTTCCCCATACTATAAGAGACTAACTTGGCTACGACTTAAAGAAAGACGAACTCTACACTCGATGACCATCATAAAGAAACTATTGACTTCCAACTCCCCACAATACCTTTCTTCACGTATACGCTCACTCAACTCTAATAATAATTTCAACACTCGATCACAAGAAAACTCAACTTTATTCATTCCCCTTCATAATTCCAATTATTACTCAAATTCTTTCACTGTTTCAGCTTCTCGTTCATGGAATACCCTAACCAACGATGTAAAGAAATTAGAATTGAATGGTTTCAAGCGAAAAGTCGCAAATAAGCTGCGTGTGGAAGCTCATCCGTGAGATTGAGGAGTATGAGACGTAATCACACCTTGTGTGTGTGTGTGTGTGTGTGCGTGCATTTTCATATTACATAATCCTTGTGTATCTTAGCTCTAGTTTTTATACCTTTTTTGTGTGTTTTTATATAATATGTCATTTTGTTAAATTTCATTTTAATTGTATTGGTTAAGTGTAAGAAAAAGCGGTAGCCTTAACTTCGCCATTAAAGTCGATTATTATTATTATTATTATTATTATTATTATTATTATATTTGTCATAAGCAATGAGTATACTGAAATTTGAACAGGAACTTTTTTTTTAAATGAACATAAGTCCAAATGCAAAGATGTTCATGACAAATATTATTGTTGAAACTTTTACGTGTAGAAAAAAGGGTAAGGTCTAGCAACTGAAGTAATGTTTGAATTATCTAGTCCTAACATTTTGGTTTTGTTTAGAAAACTTCAAAAATACTAACCTTAATTTGCGTTCGCTTCCACTCTGACATATACAGACCAAAGGCTAAATTATGATTTATGTAGGAAGCCCACTTTTAACAACCAACCTTCGTGAAAGTCACCAAATTTTGGCAATATAGAACTATATTATTTGATATATATTAATTAAAAATTTCATCTATAAGCTATAACACTCCTTCAATAATACTACCTTCTGCATTACTGTATGATTTCTTTTTACACTAAAAGGGATTCAGAATGTTGATACAATTGTGTCATTGTGGCAACATGAGTTTACCGTTTTCAAATAACGGGCTTCCTATTAAAATCAGACATTACTTATCCAACCACTGTATGATCGGATGCAAACCAACAAACACACCAATGTTGCGAACACTACATATTTATCCCCAGCTGCTATAGCCACATATTTACATTAGTGGATTAGGGATGACCACAGGGGTGGCTCTTATTTTCAACTTTTTTTTTATCTCGCCAAATCCCAGATCGGTTATCATTATTTAAAAAATAATCATACATTTTTTAACTTTATTATATAGAGGGATTAGGTCCTGAAGACTTTAAATAATTATTTAAGTGCAAAAAAAGTCGAGTTTATTTGATTATTTTCGAAGTTTTTGATTATATCAAAATATATTTCAAACAAAAGTTTTATATATAGACAATAAGCTCGCCTTTTTTGCTACCTTTTTTGTACATTTAACAGTTTTTGAAAAATCAAAAAAACTGAAAAAAACTCACTTATTCCAGCTACAAGTCTTGACGCTGAGACAAAGTGTAGTTCCTATAACCAGGAAAATGTCGCCGGTAAGCATTTACAATTTAAAGTATAAGTATACTGTTTTTGTTCCTCATTTTTGTTAAATAATTTATAATAATCTTCCATTAATTTAACCTCCCTTTCTGCCATATCATTGATAGCTCGCAGTTTACTCACTATTTCCAGTCCTTTAATAAAACTTTTATTTGTGAGCCATGTTGATAGTTCTGTCAGTAGAAATTGATCATTTATGTCAAATATTTTGAAAAATCCTTTAGTGTAGGGGAAAACGAATTGTTCAATTCCCCTTTTAACAATCCCCGGGATTCTGTCCACTTTTATTTGTATTCGCTTTTAATTTTAGTTCGATGATTCTGACTCGCGATTTAAAGCATCAACCATTCTCTGTTTCGTTTCAAACTACAAATTTAAATTTAAAAAAATCTAATGCGACAGCTTCAGGGCTTAAATACCATACATGATTACAATTTTTTTTAACGCATCACGAGATAATTATATCACGATCGACAGTTTATTATTGAGAAAGCTTAGATAGAACCCTGCCCCACCTAAGGTGCTTTAACAGCAGAAGGCGCACAAAACCACGTTTCAACGTAAATGCAGACAAGAAAAATACAAATATAACATATCGCATTTTTTTCTTCCATTGATAATACAAATTAATTACGGAACATATAGAATTTTAAACAATAAATAGCTTCTGCCATCCATCTTGGACGATGGATAGCCCCTGGATTGTGAAAATATATTCCACGAGGTTGTTTCGAAGGGGAATTGTGAGCGACCACGTGGTGTCTACTGTATTTGAAAATTTTTTTTTATTTTATTTTGATTGTTTTGCATAAGTTGACGGGATGGAAGTTACAAAATGACATTAACTCTGTGGGTAAAGCTTGGTGTGGAAATCGGCGGAAAGAAAATTATTCACAGTCTGCTTTTGAAGATATATAGGATAAGTAGTACATGTTTGTAGTGGTAACGGAGAATGCCTCAGCGTTATTCGTGGCGTTACTTATTTGGATATTTTTTCGAAAACAATATTATGAAAAATATAATAGACTATAATGTGTGCCTCTTGTCTAGAGCTACAACTTTTGTTTGATATATTTTCTTATATAATCAATAACTTGGAAGATAATAAATAAAATCTACTTTTCTTGCACTTAAATGATTATTTAAATTTTTAAGTACCCAGATGCACCCTTTTCCTTTATCCGATCGAGCTGAAGTTTTTCACAAATTGTGTTTTTATTAACTGTAACCGATCTGGGGGTTGGTAAGAAAAAAAAGCATGAAAATGGTTTTTTAACCAAGAGTAATAAGAGCCATCCATATGTGCACGGTAGACATTAGAGGAAATGTACCCGCGTTTGCGTGAGCTACTCAAGTAGCTATGGCGTATTAAATTATCATAGCCAGTTTGGTGTTGGAGGGGAGTGACCCGTGGTTAAAAAAACTCAGTCAGCTAGCCAGTTGATCAGGGATAATTTTCCGCTGAGAAGTATCAGCGATATGTATGTGTGTAAATGATGTAGCAAGGGTATTGAAGCAATGGTCTTGTGTGAAAGGACGGAACGAGTGTGCACGTGTCAGTGAGTATCTGATTTTAAAAATCTACACCCGTCCTTCCCTCGCTATCTGTTAGCGGTAACAATAAACCTGTATCTGGTCCACTCCGCCGCCTCTTTTGTCAGCCGTCAGCTCAGCCGCCCCGCCCTATCAGCTGATCGCTACATGAGAGCTTTGTTTAGTGCTGACTCCCCACCGAGCCAATGACTGCCGACAAACAATATGGTGACATGGCTGGTTGGAAGGGTGGAGGGGGGGCGTGTTTTGTTCACCCTTCATTTCATTTTCATTACACGACAGATAAATTAAGGAACAACAAAAATAGATCTCTTTTGTAAACTGTTGATCAATTATTGATTGGAATAAACACCAAACTAAAACCTTTTTATGTCCCTTTTGACCAGCTAATAATGATATGTTTGTCAAGCCTGCCCTCGAATCTATGACGATAGTCAGCCGATTAATGTGCACGTAGCGTCATGTTAAGTGGCGTGTACCTCGTGCTCGTGCCAGCTAATTACGTTGTGAACAATATGTCTCGATTGTTTGTTTAAAGTGTGCACAATCCTTCTCTGGTATAGTTTACGAAAAAAACTGTGTCCATCTTCTTCATCTTACATTTTATTTGCAGCTCTATTACATCTCAATTTCAAGTTAGATAGTTAGAAAAGCCGACTATCCCTAACCGCTAAGCAGCTACTTTCTTGTGAACACTTTCTGTTCAAACAGTGTGAGTTCATCGGCTGAGTTTGTCTCACGTGTTTATGTCATGGTACCTGAACGTTGAATGGACACTTTCTGTTCAAACAGTGTGAGTTCATCGGCTGAGTTTGTCTCACGTGTTTATGTCATGGTACCTGAACGTTGAATGAACAATTTCCGTTCAAACAGTGTGAGTTCATCGGCTGAGTTTGTTTCACGTGTTTATATCCTGGTAACTGAACGTTGAATGAACACTTTCTGTTCAAACAGTGTGAGTTCATCGACTGAGTTTGTCTCACGTGTTTATGTCATGGTACCTGAACGTTGAATGAACAATTTCTACGCACTATGTTTACTTTTGTTGACTTTAACCACCACGTCTTACTACCTATTTAGGTTGTAAGTGTATGTACTAATTACGATAGTGAGGAATAAGGAAGGTTGAATTTAGGGGAAGTTTACCAGCATTTGCGGGGAGGGAGAGTGAAAGACAATTTTGGAAATACCACCCTCAGTACACCCGACCGAGATTTGAGCCCTGATCTCCTTGTTATCCGCAGTCTAGTCCAACACGAGAGTGACACCTTAGACCATGTGGACACCGAAGCAAATTTTACTTATGTTAATTGAACGTTTAATTAGTTTAAGTTTACGTCAAGTTGTTTGGCATCCAACGTTAGAGGGGTCACTCTTCTAATTAATCGTTTCATATATAAAATATTTGATAGTTTCTCAGTGTTTACTACGTGAAGGTACACTCCATTCAGCTTGAATAGTATCAGTATTATTTTGACGGATTACATTATGGAACATGTTATAAGATGGAGCCAAGGAAATACCTTTCAGGGTAAATGAAGTGTGCATGCCACGGTATAATGTGAATATTATGTATATAGTTCGAAATAATTTCTATTAGTGGAGCTTAAAATAAAATATATTTCAATCAAATTGGATTAAAACAAACACTAAATACTTAAGAATTTTATTTTACAGGCTTATTATTATTATTATTATTATTATTTAGCAGTTTCTTGAGTTTTAATTGCATCTAGTTTCTAGGGTATTAAACTGTAACTAGCATTGCTTACGTGTGAAAAAGAAACTACGTGTTTCATTTTGTTTGAAATGAGCGAAAAAATAAAACCTACTACCTTCATTTGAGTGGTAACTAGATTTCTTCTTACGGATGTGAATTTAAATTGTCTGTCCTTTGTTCCGATAGTGCTGACATTTGTAATCGTAGTACTCAAGATAAACATTTACAAATAAAGCACGTGGTTTTTAATGAAACTGAGCCCTTTACTGAAACTGCTGTAGAATTATTTGCTGGATTCATAGAGAAAAAAAACCCAACTTATCCTTCTAAATGTTTCGTAACAGTTGGATGAATTAAATTAAGAACATAAATGTGAAAATAAAACTAACCAACGTAATTGCTTCCATTCACTCCTTTACTGAAAAATGTGTGCTTTGGGAAACAAAATTTATGATAAAATATGTTAAACTATTTTAATTTCCTTCTTTCAAAGATTCTGATCATGATTTTGAATGTAAAAACTTTGATTCTGAAGAAACTTTCAAAATTATATATTTTTCTCCAAACATTCATGAATTTTGGAAAATTATAACAACCTACAAGATGTATTTAAAATCCAGTTCTTCCTACCAATATTGAAGATAAATCTCAATAAGTTCAAAATCTCACTAATCCTCTTGATTCTGATACATTGGTAATGGAAATCATCACACCCCTAAATTATGCTGAACACGGAGAAGTTTCCCTCGGTTTGAATTATTTGATTGGTTCGACATACTTATGTTAGGCAGCTTTCTCTAACATGAAGTTCCTGAAAAAAGATATGGACCTCTCGTGTCACTGGCGATCCGTTGGATGATACATTAAAGACTGCAATATTTTATATAGTGTCATAGTAGTTACAGGAAGAGTAAATGATTTAATTTAAAAATAATAATTTTATTTGTTATATACTTTTTAATAGAAAGAAGAGAACACAAGCATTTGAGAAAAGATTAATTAAGGAATTATTATAAGAAGGCTAGACGAGTAAAAAAAATATAAAAGAAGACTAAATAACTTGTAGGGTGATTGCGGGACCTTTGATATGTGTGTGAACCAACCGCTGCCAAAAAGGTGGTCATCTACTCAATACTATTGATTTACTTACTATTATGTTCTTAAGATTTTATTAAAACTATTTATAAGCTTGCCGGAGTTGAACATCCCTGAGTGAACCATTATATTTACTTTAGGACTGCTTCTATAATATTTTTTTGAAAAGTTTAGTTTACTTGAAGTATCAGTACGTAAATACTTTGTATCACACATCATCTAGTGGTCCCACTAACACTCACATATCAATCTTATGCCAAGAAGTAAATTATATAATTATATAAATGGACATACACGTTCAGCCAAACAATAACATAAGTTTTATTTTTCGTGTAATGAGTTGTACTTGTATTATTATGTTAAAAGAAGGAAGTGTATCCTAGCAAGGCCATAGTCAAGGGGGGGCTTTAGGGGTTCAAACCCCCCTCGAAATTTACTGAACAACGTATATATAGCTTTATTTATGGTTCAAACAATATTAAAATTAAGCTATAAGTACAAATTAGGGGGCTGTGCTACCATAAAAAGCACTTCAGAAAACTTCTAGAGGTGTTTTATATTTATAATTTTTCCTAGCCTTCGGCAGTTAGGGGGCTATTTTGCCATAATAAACACTTCAGATAGCTTCTAGAGGTGTTTAGTATGTATAATTTGTCCTTGTCTTCAGCAGTCAGAGGGCTATTCTACTATCAAAATCACTTTAGAGAGTTTCTAGAGGTGTTTTATATTTATAATTTTTCCTAGCCTTCAGCAGTTAGGGGGCTATGTTACTAAATAAAACACTTTAGGGAGCTTCTAGAGGTGTTTAAATACATAGATTTTTCCTAGCCTCCAGCAGTTAAGGATCTATGTTACCAAAAAAATCACTTTAGAGAGATTCTAGAGATGTTTAATATTTTGAATTTTTCCTAGCCTCCAGCAGTTAGGAGGTGTGTCACCATAAAAAAAACACACTTCAGATAGCTTCTAGAGGTGTTTAAATATCTAGATTTTTCCTAGCCTCCGGTAATTAGGGAGCTATGTTTCCATGAAAAACACTTTAGATAACTTCTAGAGGTGTTTAATATTTAGAATTTGTCCTAGCCTCCGGCAGTTAGGGGGTTATGTTGCCATATAAAACACTTCAGATAGCTTCCAGAACTGTTTATCATTTAGAATTTTTTCTAGCCTTCAGAAATTGGGGGATGTGCCCACCAAAACCCTGAACTTATTGGCTGGCTACGGCCTTGTATCCTAGTGTATTCAGATTAAATGAGTAGTACAGTTACCTGGTTGAAAGCAAATCGAAGATAAAATGTTTTAAAATTTCGTCTTTACCAAATCTTAGTTCCAGTATTCTGAACATTACTATGAAAGAGGAGGTGTGAAGTGGACTCGAGGAACATTTCTACCAGAGGCTATTATATATAACTCTTTCACTGTTTATTCAACCACATATCTATATTCTGTATATTATTATGAAGCCTCCCTTAAAACATTAGGATCAATAATTATATTAAAAAATATATGGTACAACAGAATCGTACAAACTTTCTCATATAGTGTATTAAAGCTTGGAATAAAAATTTAAAAAATATGTTTTCGTTAAACTTCACTTAAATTTTCCTCGGAAAAACTAATATATCATCTTAATCCCACACTCTTTATAAATAAATTTTAAGAAATTGTTCGAAACCACTTTAAAAATTTCAAATTTTCAAATATCAGTTATTGATAAACTACCGTCAAATTATCTATATTTATTTAAAAAAAATTGAGCTTATTATTTTTTATGACTAAAAATAATTTGCAGATAACCATTTTAAACTAGATCTAATGGACCAAAAAATTCTCACAAGTAAATAAATATTTATTTTTATTTATCATTTCTCCAATGTTAAGTGGTGCTACAGAAGGATGCTAAATATTAGGTCGACTGATGAAGTACGAAAAGTTCAGGTTCTAGAATTAATAGCGAATGAAAGAAGTATACGGCAATTTCTTACTGTTGTAGCTTGTAGCCTTAGTCAATCTAGAACACACAAGGATGACGTAGACCTAAGAATTCATACTGTCAACTTTCCTGAGTCAGCAGCCGCGTATTCTTACCAGATCATGTTTTTATAAACATATATAGTTTTGCCAATTAGCCTAAAACAGTAACTTAGGGGAAATACCCCTCCTTTGTCGGTATATAACAGCGAGTTTTTAGACCTTTAGGGGAGAGGGGGCTAAAGAAGGACGCCAGTTGTTAGGGGGCTGATTCAAAATGCTTCACATACCCATCTACCAAGTAACCAACTAGTGGAGAGAATATCCTACAGCTTGAATCCCTGTCCAGTACGGAGGAGTTGGCCCCAGCCCATCTTGGAAGTCTGAGCTCAACAACAACCTTGCAGCGCCGGGTGATCGGGTGTTCGACACCAGTTAGAGTCATAACACAGAAGCTAGGTCAGGTCACGAAACTGTTGAGTAGGGACATTGACAAAACGAGGACAGTTTTCAAAACTCTTTCAATTAGTTATAAAACCTATACCAAATGTATTTACTCGTACAGTAATCTATTTCAATAAACCAGATCAAAATGAACCC
>CABFWB010001046.1:108538-142294 GCA_902151455.1 Timema bartmani | reverse complement strand
CAAGGTTTTCAAGCAGTGAATGAAACTTGTACAAAGGTGTGAAAAGCAAGGTTTTCAAGCAGGGGATGAAACTTGTACAAAGGTGTGAAAAGCAAGGTTTTTGATTAGTGAATGAAACTTGTGTAAAGGTGTGAAAAACAAGGTTTTCAAGCAGTGAATGAAACTTGTACAAAGGTGTGAAAAACAAGGTTTTTGATTAGTGAATGAAACTTGTACAAAGGTGTGAAAAACAAGGTTTTTGATTAGTGAATGAAACTTGTGCAAAGGTGTGAAAAACAAGGTTTTCAAGCAGTGAATGAAACTTGTACAAAGGTGTGAAAAGCAAGGTTTTCAAGCAGGGGATGAAACTTGTACAAAGGTGTGAAAAGCAAGGTTTTTGATTAGTGAATGAAACTTGTGTAAAGGTGTGAAAAACAAGGTTTTCAAGCAGTGAATGAAACTTGTACAAAGGTGTGAAAAACAAGGTTTTTGATTAGTGAATGAAACTTGTACAAAGGTGTGAAAAACAAGGTTTTTGATTAGTGAATGAAACTTGTGCAAAGGTGTGAAAAACAAGGTTTTCAAGCAGTGAATGAAACTTGTACAAAGGTGTGAAAAGCAAGGTTTTCAAGCAGGGGATGAAACTTGTACAAAGGTGTGAAAAGCAAGGTTTTCAAGCAGGGGATGAAACCCGTGCAAAGGTGTGAAAAACAAGGTTTTCAAGCAGTGAATGAAACTTGTACAAAGGTGTGAAAAACAAGGTTTTCAAGTAGTGAATGAAACTTGTACAAAGTGTGAAACAAAAGGTTTCCAAATAAGGATGGAAACTCGTGTAAGAATGTACAGTACACTGTATTAAAGTATAGAGGAACTTAGAGAAGTAAAGTAATAAAGTTAAACGAATCTAGTGGACACTACTGGATTGGGTGTTACAGGCACCACGTGTTAATGTATGTGACACTGGTAGTGACAAAATCTTGAAGCACATGAGTGGAGGTGATTGCTGAAACACATGGCTAATCATAGTTTATTGATGTTACAAACATGTTTAAACTTTGTGTAAATATTTTTATTTCTATACAACAAATCAACTAAAAAGCATCACAATAGGAAATACTTTTTTAATAATGTGGGATGTTCAAATAGATATAATAAAGACATAACATTATACATTTTCCTTGGTAGGAATGGAGTGAAGATAAACGAAACATGTGGGTTCAAATGGATAAATAATATAGTCGATCTGTTATCATATATATTTATCCGAACTCTTTATCAAATATGAATTAAGCCAAGTACTATTTCAAGAAACAAATCCACTACAATAGTTTTAGGCTATATTGGTATACTAAACTAAACTGTTCATTCATTAACCTCTGACTGGTTGAGATTTCATCTTTGTACCTTGTATTTATGATAAACTATTGACTAACTTTTCTCAGGTTTGGTTATTGCTGATTTGCCAATATTTGTCTAGTACGGGCCAGACAAATAATAAAAGTACATCTGTCATTTCACATCAGTAGGGCCTTGCTACTTTGTAGTAAGTCTCATAGACATACTTCGTGCAGTAAGATCGTGTCACTACTTTTTACAATATACAAAATAATTATTATAATTATATTAGTCAATGGCGGCACAATAATATAAAATAACTAGACAAGCCTAAATTAAACTAGTCCAACCTAACCCAAATTTTGTTGGCGTTTTGAAGATTAAGTTATAGGTTAATTTGTATGGATTAACTTGAAGTTATAAAAATTATAAGCTTAATCTATCAATTTTTTTGTTTCAATTTTTCCTCACCTGGTCTAGTTTGTTTTGTTGCAATATTGGCAACAGTGTCAAACTATAAAAGGGGTTATTTCTACCCCACCCCAAAAATGGCAGTGCCTGTTTAGCTATAATTGTGAGAATACGGCCTCAATTTATCGAGAACAATTCGATTCTACTCTGCAAATATTAGCAGCGATGAACGAACAGTGACTAAACATTTAGTATTTTACCTTTAACAGTTCTATTTAGTTGTTAATATTATAGTATGTAATTAAATATTTCCATAAAACTCGTGACAATCAATACAAATATCTTATAACACAATTATAGCATGGATACAGCATTATAGCACTTATGAGCTATAATGTTCAACGACATTATATCATCAACAAAACTAGTAAAGGAGTACACGTTTTCTAGTGTTTATTTTGTGTGGGACAAAGATTAGACACTTTTTACATTATACTGTATTAAACCAACACACGTCTGCCTTACAACTTATGATTCTACTTGAGTTGAACTTCCATCTTGAATTTAAGCTAGGTCAGTTAAATAACTTACTTTAAATAGGCCTATTCCCTTATTAAAGCATTGATGTAAATAATACCCAGTATTAACCTTTTGAAAGCATGATTTGATTATTATTTTGTACATATCTTTTTTACTGTAGGCTTACTATCAACTGTATCATCTAAAGCTTGTTGCCCAACATGTGGTGCTACACAGTGTCGCTTCGAACCACTGAGGATCAGTTTCATAGTCAGACCTAGCAGGCCTAAAGTGCAAGTCAATATTAAATACAGGGCGACACCTACCTAGACCAAAATGGAATGGGCCAGATTCACATATGAAACTGGCTAAACTAATATTCATGGTTGAAAACATTTGTTTGCATGAATATGAGGTTGGAAACAATGCCATGTATTATTTGGCATGATTTAACAAGTTTATATAATATTTAAATATTTAATTCCGTGGGACGGATTGAACGTCATCAGTGTATGAGCCGTAGCTGACCCGCAGGCCGTAGTTTGCCTATCCCAGCCTATCTAGATGGAGTGAGATGTCAAACAATCTTCCATCCATTTGAAGGGCACTTCCATTTAACGTGCACATACACCAATAAATCGCCAGCCTAGTGAATAAAACTGATGGGTTTTAATTGATAACGAATATCTCTCCACCAGGATCGCTAGTGTTTTACATCCCCGTAAATGTTTCTCTGGCGATTATCAAGCGTCTTCTTTTATTTTTATTTCACCACCTAGACCACAAAAGACATCTATAAAAAATAAAAAATAATATTGTGATACCCTCTCCCCTCACTCAAACCATACTGTTAGTGCATTCTAGCAGTCAGATGTAGAACTAAGCTATAATATTAATTAACCATGTGTACTTACTAGAATGTTCTTTGTCCACCATTTTCTCCCGGCTCTCCTTGAGCGGAGAGGGGTTTAAGAGAGGGTCGTTCTTGAGACCGGTAGTTGGCCGATTGTCGTTCACAGCCCTAAGGTTCGTATCAAGTTCACCCCCTCCCTTCCCTCAACCCCCTTTTTACCATCCACAGACACCAAGAGCACTTCAACAATTTTCATAATTTTTAAAAAGCCAAGTAGTATTATTTTCCCATTTTCCGGAAGTGGAAGGGACAAGGGATGAGAGAGGGGAAGTGGTTGCAATAAAACATACAACCTGGCAGAGTCAATGATCACCAGCTGCACCCACGAGCCGGGGACATGAAAGGAAGAAAGTTAGTGTTGCTGTGTGTTTTTAGAAGGGAGGGGAAACGGGGGGTGAACCTGTAGGGGGAAGGGGGGGAGCTGCATATTTAAAAGTCAAAAAGCGTTTCCCTCTGAAATTTACATATTAATAACTAGGTTATGGAAATGTAATTTGGCAGGAATGCTTGAGTGTGTGTGTGTGTGTGTGTGTGTGTATGTGTGTGCGTGTGTTCGTGCGCGTGTATGGTGTGCTGCGGTAAAGAGAGAGAGAAGGGGAGGGACCATTGTTTTTATTTACCACACGTCTCATGGTGTGATTGGTTGAAGCCAACTTCATTCCGGCAGGTGAAATGTTAGAGCGCTGAATTAATCTATGGTCCTTTTGTTTGAGCGAATTTAACTGAGACGACATCAAAATAATTGACAGCGAAATATGAATGGTGGTGGATAGACCTTATTTTGTTTGAAACCAATCAAGTCAGGTTGAAGCTGTTTTTAAAAACTATATTAACTGACAGTAGTTCTGTCATTTGACCTTATTATAACAGTAGCTCTGTCACTTGACTTTGTTATAACCACCATACAGGTGGGTTTAAATGTTAAACCTTTTCCCTATTCCAATTATAAAAGTTGATTCAACTTAACAGTTTC
Source organism: Timema bartmani (assembly GCA_902151455.1). Taxonomy (NCBI): domain Eukaryota; kingdom Metazoa; phylum Arthropoda; class Insecta; order Phasmatodea; family Timematidae; genus Timema; species Timema bartmani. The sequence continues at coordinate 138,164 of CABFWB010001046.1, read as the reverse complement.
TTCATCTGCAATCTTGATGGATCTATAACAAAGCACTGAATTGTAATTGTCTTGCCAGCATCAGTGACCCCATGGTCTAAGGCGTCGGAGTGGTTTTCCTCATGTGATTTATCACAGTTTTTTTTTTCATTCCCTCTCTACGCTAATGTGGGTGCATTACCTCCTAGCTACCTTCCTTATTAACTCAATTATAACTAATTTGTAATATTTATGGCGTTGAATAAGTATTTATGTTTTAAATTAAAATGTCTACATGCATAATATGCTGTCATCCTTATTTTATATTCATATTTTTTAAAACATGGTTGAGGTATTTAACGTACAATTTCTGAACCGACTGATTATATCAGCACATGACTTATAAACTAACTTAAATCTAGAACTGACACAAAACCCATCCCGCGACCATTTATTCATCACTGTGAAGGAAGTCCACATTTTAACCATGATAATTTTTTCGAACATATAGGAGTCGAACCTGGGACCGTGAACACAATAGGAGGATATACCACCGTCTGAGGTAAGGTGTCGGACTATTTATATTATTATAGTTGCGTCCATGCCCCACATTTGAGGGCAAAAGCTTTAACAATTTTAATAAACAAATACATTTATTTATTTATAAATATCGCTCAAAATGAACATTGATCAAGCTACATATTTTATTTAAATTGACATGGATTAGAATTTCAAGCAAAAGCTTTTACTCAAGCTATATAAAAATGAAGATTAAATTATGATAATAAAGTGGAAATATAATACAAATTGTTGGGTAATATGAAAAATAAAAAAGTCAGATTTCAACATATTTTATTAACCTATGGTTCTTAATTTGGTCATAAATATTTTGTTTTGGTTACAATATCAATGAGGATACCTTCTAGATGACGGTCACAGTTTGAGTGCCCCAATCTGTGGGAAGAAATAAAACACGATTTAGTATTTTATAGCCAAGAATGCAATTTAAAATATTCAGCTACACCTATATTTAAAATAATCAAAGATAACTTGTAACAAGCTTTAACATTCATAATAAATTACTGTTTTGTTATATATATATAAATTAGCAACTTACGTCATTATTAAGTGACTAGAGCTATCAACCACCATTAAAGAGGATCCTAGTTCGAGTCTAGGTGGGGAGGTTGATAATACTACCTTTTTTGTCTTTTTTTTCTACTTTTTAATTAGTACATATTATCTTATATTAGGTGTGCAGTGTTAAACATGTTGTATATGTTAAGCTAGTTTGTAAGTTGTCTGCTGCTATGATCTGTTTGATAAAAGCTTGAACGTTACACTCTTCCATAAAATATATTTATCAAAATAACATTTGTTTAAACTACTGATATGATTACGCCAATATGTTTACCAACAATAATTCTATAAATGTGTGTTTCAAGACGATTTATAAATTATTGTTTATGTTGAGACAGCAGATAACTAATTTTATTTGACTGTAAACTATTTTGGCAATCATTTCAGTATGTATGTGAAAGAAAATATTGTGATCGTCAAAAACTTGTATTCGAGATGTTCAAAGGATGTGGCCGTTCCATGAACCCCTGAACCCGAAAGAGTCGTTTTCACAATACTGCCTGTATCCCGGCCTAGGAGCGAAACCATTTCACAGATCGGGATAAAACTGGGTATCAATGGTTTTCAAAAGGTTACCCACTGGTGTTTATGGAGTTGGTTATCCAACCTTAAAATTAAAGGTTACGATTTTGGTTAAAATCGTATCCAGGCACTGTTTAAAGCAACAAAATATAATGGTGGATCACATTTTCATATGAAAACTATTATATAGTACTTTAATAAGGGGAAATTTTCAACTTTGATCAAATTTGCACAACTCTTTGAGTTACCTACGAGATAACATGTGGCTGAACAATTATAGTACTCTAAAAATAAACAACTTTTATTTGAAAGAAATTTGATAAAAAAGGTATTTTCCGAGTTATATCTAATATATATTTTTACATAGAGTTTTAATTTAAAGATGCACAGAACAAATAATATGTTTCTATAACAATGTATATTATTTCTCTTCACATATTTTAAGAGTTATAAATATAATAGATAAAGGAGTGAGAAGTCTGTGCTCTGCATCGTTCCATTTATTTTAAAGGTGTTGAATCTACTTTAGACATTCTTGTTGAATGATAATCATCTTTGAATTAATTTAAATTAGATGAAGTAAAATAAAAAATATTTATGTTTTACTTTATTTGAAGTGTTTAACGCGCAGTTTCTGAAATAATTGATTATAGCAACACACGACTTATAAACTAACTTAAATTTATAGCATACACACCATCCAGTCCCCGACCGTTATTTCATCATTGTGAAAGGGTAAACCTACATTTCACCAGTGATACATTTATCGACCATGCCTGGAATCGAGACCTGAACCCAGTAGACCGACAGGACTAAGGTGTCAGACTAATACAACATAGCTTAGGTCCTTTTAGAATTTAAATATAGTATATATATATAGAATATACAGAGCCATGTATATAAAGAGTAATGCATATATAAAACATGTACTTTTAAAGGACCCAATATTTATATGATTGTATTTAAGGTGGTCCCACCTCAGTGATCACATTGTCTAAATCATCAATCTCGTAACAGACTGTACTGTCGGTGATGGGGAGGTTGCGGCTCAAATACCGGCCGGGTGTACTAAGAGTGGTTCTCCCACTCTCCCTTCATGCAAATTGTGGGCACTTTTCTTCACAATATTTACCCCTTATAGTCCATACCCCATGAGAGTGTACACTCTCACACTCTCCCACGTTGCTGTTCATTGAAATTATTCTGATATTTGTTTATTCAATGTTTGTTCAGGAATGAATGTATTTTAAAGGGTCATGCACGTTAATACCCTGATTGCTATACGAACCCTACCTTCTACCAACATTGATTGAAAGTCACTACAATGTTTCATTCTATTAATATGTATCATTTGGTTTATTAATTATAAACTCCATATAAAAGTTAATCAAAAGCTCCCAATAACACTGCCTTATATTTTACTGTGTTACTAATCTTTACGTACACTACTAATTAAACGGTATAAGAACATTATTTTTCTACCCACCATTTTGTCGACATGTGTTTCCAATTGGTGTGAAAATGAGATTGGCCGTGCTTGGTTTGGTAGCTTGCAGACACAATCATTTCCTGACAAGCTGTTCTCAATAACTACAACACGATCGATACTCTCGTTAATCTCGACCTTAATAACGTCATTCTGAGGGTGTTGAGCTATTTTAGGAATGTCAGTAGGATGATTGGAATTATAATATTTCAATTTGAAATCATAAACCAGGATGTAGCCTTCCTTTACACCGAAAGGTAGCAAGATTATTTAGAATGGTTCCTCTATGGTGTAGTTTATAGGATATAGCCTTCCTTTACACCGAAAGGTAACAAGCTTATCTATAATGATTTATCTATGGTGTAGTTTATAGGATGTAGCCTTCCTTTACACCAAAAGGTAATCAAGCTTATTTAGAATGGTTCCTCTATGGTGTAGTTTATAGGATATAACCTTCCTTTACACCGAAAGGTAACAAGCTTATTTAGAATGGTTTCTCTATGGTGTAGTTTATAGGATGTAGCCTTACTTTACACCGAAAGGTAACAAGCTTATCTAGAATGGTTCCTCTATGGTGTAGTTTATAGGATATAACCTTCCTTTACACCAAAAGGTAACAAGCTTATTTAGAATGGTTCCTCTATGGTGTAGTTTATAGGATATAACCTTCCTTTACACCGAAAGGTAACAAGCTTATCTAGAATGGTTCCTCTATGGTGTAGTTTATAGAATATAACCTTCCTTTACACCAAAAGGTAACAAGCTTATCTAGAATGGTTCCTCTATGGTGTAGTTAATAGGATGTAGCCTATCTTTACACCAAAAGGTAACAAAATTATCTAGGATGGTTCCTCTATGGTGTAGTTTATAAGATGTATCCTTCCTTTACACCAAAATGTAACAATCTTATCTATAAGGGTTTATCTATGGTGTAGTTTATAGGATGTAGCCTTCCTTTACACCAAAAGGTAACAAGCTTATCTAGAATGGTTTATCTATGGTGTAGTTTATAGGATATAACCTTCCTTTACACCGAAAGATAACAAGCTTATCTAGAATGGTTCCTCTATGGTGTTGTCTATAGGATAGGGCCATAGTGTACCCTGTCAAGGTAAGATTGCGAGCTTTTATCAAAAACTGAGTCCAAATTGGATTTGTATCTTTTATTTACTTTTGATTTTTAGTGGCAAGATAAATTATGTTTATATTAACGAGGTTTTATCCACCACTATCAGTAGTGGGACGTTAAAATCAGTCCACGCTAATCTTAATGTTTTATAACAGTTGAAAAGCTACTTAAAAACCATTACATGTATCTGTGGGCACGTGGACTAGACATCAAGCTCCCCTATTCTAATTACGGGCATATTAAGGTTCAAATCCCGGCCAGTTGTACTGAGGGTAGATTTTATAAATGGGTTTCCACTCTTTCTTCACGCAATTGTGGCACGTTTATGCTAGATCTTACCTTTGCCATATCTTAATCAATATAGTAAATATAACGTGGGCAGCCATAAAACCACCTTCAAACGGTTCCCGTGTGGTGACGAGATATTTGCGAGTGGGAATGGTAAAATAAATACTGGTCTTAACAAATTTTTACTATCGCATCTTACTTCCCATTCGGACTATACGCTTATGTACTAATCACGCTAGTGGTTTTAGGGCTTTGAAGGACTATATTTAGAGGAAGTGTTACCTCATTTGTATGGAGGTAGAGTGGAAAACCATTTAGGAAATACTACCTTCAATACATCCGACCGAGACTCGAACCTCGATCTCCCTGTCTTCAGCAGTTTAGTCTATTGCGAGAATAGCACGTTAGAACATGCGGCCACCGAAGTGGGTAATAGTTTTTTTTGAATCTAATAAAAATGCTAAATGATTGCAAGGCAATCATACAAAACATTGTTTTCCCTTGAAATTTGCCATTTTCATTTTATTCACTTGGTCCAGCTAGCAAGAACTATCAGCTGGTGTTAATTATCTGTCTAATGTGAAGTGCGCAGGCCTTCTCATGTTCGTAGCTAGATTAGCTTAAGTGTCCATACCAAGATAATATTACAGGTAGAGTAAGTATTTGCTCGAGTAAAAAACATTTTTATGGATGTAATTACGTTTTGAGGGTAGAAGGATGTGTGTGTGTGTGTGTGTGTGCGTGTGTGTGTATGTAAAGGGAGGGTGAGGCTAGACGCGTTGACAAGTGCCACAATATTTTGGAACTTATCGGTTAAATGACACCCGCTTCGGTGGCAGTATGGTCTAAGGAATAACTATAGCAATATACTAGACTTCTGATAACGGGTATATTGGAGTTATATCCCGGTTTGGTGTACTGAGGGAATTTTTTTCTAAATAGTTTCCTACAATCTCTTTCTCTCTCCACGCAAATGTGGGTACACTTACGTGAAATTTAATCTGATTTTCCCTAATCAATTAGAATGATTAATACATATGCGTACAACCCGAACGGATAGTAAGAAGCTGTACTAAAAAAATGCAAACTTAAAAGACATATTTACAGATAATTATAAATGATGAATTATGCCAGTCCACTTCTTGTATATTTAGTCCCGCGTCTTACTACCCGTTCGGTTTATACGCTTAAGTACTAATTACGCTAATGGATTAGGAATGGGGAGGGTTGAATTTAGAGGAAGTGAGCCCGCCTTTGTGTGGAGGGAGAGTGGAAAACCATTTAGGAAAAACCACCCCCAGTTCATCTCGACCGAGATTCGAACCTCGATCTCCCCGTCCTCGGCGATCGAGCTCAACACGACTAGCGCGTTAGCCAACTACGCCACCTAGGCGGGTAAAACACTTGTTGTAAACTGGAGGAAAATAAATTAAACGTAGCGTCCACACTTATGTGTTGTAACACTTGTGAGCTGATATTCCGCATTCATTGATTTAATATAACATACATGGAATAATAAGAGAATGTAATAGTCAAATAAATAATTAATATATATTGAGACCTTTGCAGCACCCCATATTACATCAACCTATTTGAATAACACGAGTAAATGAATATATTACATAAAAATTGTAGCTACTTAAAATATCCATAGTCACTGTTTATATTCTATTTTTTTTATCACAACGTCTTACTACCTGTTCAGGTTATACGCATATGTGATAGTTACTATAATGGGGTAGTCTAACGGCACACAGTCGTGTCCGTCCTGGTGTCCTTGGTTCAGATCCTAACCTGCTTAATATACGTCCTGATCACCCTGTATTCACGCGCGTCAGCTTATATCTCAGCGCAAGATCTAAATATTTAAATATATTTTGTTCGTCCGTCAGATAAATTCACGTTCCCTAACAACTATTCGACTGAATTTTTATTTAAATGGAAGATAACATAAATTAAAGATCACAAATTAATAATTAAGATTAATTTATTCCACACCTTGGTTCTGGTTATAAAATGATTACTATAAATAATGCAAGTTGAGTTGGAGTGAATGCACGAGTGTATAAGCCACGTCCGATCTGTATGATGGTGTTATGGCGAGTGTTTTTCCAGTGTCCGCCTCAAGGGCTTCTTGCAACTCTCACAACGTCCCCTCGAACTATTTACATTCTTAGAAAGAAATAGGCCAAGGTCACATTAACTGTCAATTAAAAAACTGCAACTCAATTTTGGGAGATCTTTTACAATTGCTCCTGTTCCTTATCGCTAGTTTTTAAGGATCGTAAATATTAAATAAACACAATATGTATTGTATAATTTTAGAAATTCAGACCATGTGACGTTCCAGTACGTCCTTCACTAAAATTCATAAATCTTGCTAAAGTTAACATGAAATATATGTTATGCTTAAATAAGGACGAGGAAGGAAGCATTTTGGAGGTAGTCTATCCGAATTTGCGTGGAAAGAGAGTGAGAAACTGCTTAGGGAAAACCCCCCTCAGTAGACCCGGCAATTTGGAGGTAATATACCCGAATTTACGTGGAAGGAGAGTGAGAAACCACTTAGGGAAAAACCCCCTCAGTAGACCCGGCATTTTGGAGGTAATCTACCCGAATTTTCTTGGAAGGAGAGTGAAAAGCCGCTTAGGGAAAACCCCCCTCAGTGGACCCGACTGGGATTCGAGCCCCGATCTCCCCACCTTTAGCATGCTGGTCTAACACGAGAGTGATACCTTAGTTAGACCATTTGGCCACTAAAGCGGGTTGCATTATATTCAATTGATAATTTGTTTGTCTTGTCTGTGTACACACGTATCTCCTGTCAGCTGCGTTGCTTTTATATTCGATGTATTAAGTTGAAGGTTAGGTTCCTTGTGGTAGTATAGTTAGAACCTACAGCACGCACGTCACTGGAATCTATATTATTTGGTACAATGCACTACACTACTACCACACTTGACCAACTACTCTTGTACGGTAGTCAGGCGTAGCCCCCGCGCCATGTATCATCACTTAACTGAATTGTAAGTCTCCGTTGAATGCTTATTTTACACTAACTTACATTTTCCCCAATGTTTCCGTTTCAGAATCTGATATTTAAAGTTAAGTTCTTTCATTAATTTCGTTCAAAGTCCTTTCTGTACAGAGTGGCAACCACCAAGGACAAAAAGCCAGGACCTTGATTCACAGGGACCTAGAAATAAACAAAGGATAATAATGTGTTATTTTTGATGCACCCGTTCGGGAAATTTTTATATTCACACTAATGAAGGAATGGAATGGATAGAATTTATAGGAAATGTACACGCATCTGCGTGGAAGTTGAAGGGAAAATCATGCATCTAGAAAAAAACAACCCTTAGTTCACCCGAGTGAGATTCGAATCTTGATCTCCCGTCATCGTCGATCCATGTGAGTGTGGTGGCTTGGACCATGTGACCACCGATGTGGGTAATAGAACATGTTTACTCGAGCTCGGTTCTGAAAGAGAGAGAGAGAAAGAGGTAAATTAAAACTCGCCAGCTTGCTGCCTCACATCACAAATTCAATCTAGAGTTTTCTTCCAACAATCTCTTGAAATTAAACACACTTTGTAAATCTGCGACATAAAAACATTACTTTATTGACAACGCAATCATTTGAACTGTTCTGATCATAAGCGTTGCAAATCGTTCTCGTGTGATGTTTCGATGAAGATTTTATTTTTTATTTGTGCTTAAGATCCTTGTGATCCTTAAGAAAACTATTCCGGAAGTACAAGGAATAGTGCGTACGGTACAGAGGAGTCTGTTGAGATGAAGTCTTCACATATTTCCGGTTTACTGGGACAACTTCCGGTTAGGTGATGTATCTATTTTTATAGAAGTTGAATCCAATGGCGCGGCAAAGCTATCATTCTGGCTTGAGTATTGTTGGGAAATGAAGGACAAACATTTTAAACCTGACCAGACATGAAATTGTCGTCCTTCAGGGAATGTCTGTGGGCAAATACAACGTTTTGTTCATGCTTCTAATTCTTGTGCCAACATTCCAACAGATTAAAAAAACATGACTTGTGTATTTTTTCGTTGAGGACTCTTACATAAAACACACGCCATTGATTTCACCTGAATGTCTCCTTTCGTTTTTATTAGGTGTGTATAACACAGTATTCAGTTTCATGGCCGTCAATCTATCAATGAGAGCAACCCAATTTCGCCCACGAATATTATTTCAGCCCTGCCAGGGATCGAGCCTTGGGCCCTTAACTTAGTAGACAGGCGTGCTATCGACTGAGTTATTGTAAAGTTTGAACGTTTGAATGTTTAAGGAAAATGTTGACTGCTTATGGATCAATCATTTGTAGTGTTCCGTGTAAGATCTTTGGAATAACACGTTGTCACTGTTGTATTTCTTTTGAGAAAGATAATTTTGAAGATTAAAAACCAATAAAATAATCCTCAATCATATTAAGATTTTCTTTTGTTTCCTTCTTAAAAATAACTGTTTTATTTGAAACAGGGTAAATCTATGTTTCTATTGATCTACTTAGATTTCAGAATTTTAACATTTCACGTGAAAATTCGTTAAAAACCAGTTAATTTTCAACCCTAAAGCTTAAAAAGTAAGATTTTTTTTAACCATGTTGATATCTTTCATCTCCATTTGAGGGGAGGGAACCTATTGTTAAATAACAAACCACTTGTTAAACCATTGTAACTAAGATAATCCCAGCTCGGGGAAGTCGAATTGCATCCAGAAAATGGGGAGTTGCGTCTTGATGCCTCCAGACAGACCCGTGAGAGGGGTACTGAGTTGCATCGTGCAGCCTCTAGAGTCTAGACAGACTCGAGAGAGGGATACTGAGCTGCATCCTGCAACCTCCAGACAGACCCGAGAAAGGGGTACTGAGTTGCAGCCAACGGCCTCCAAACAGACTCGAGAGAGGGCTTCTGAGTTGCATCCTGCGGCCTCCAGACAAACACGAGAGAGGCGTACTGAGTTGCATCCTGCGGCCTCCAGACAGACCCGAGAGAGGGGTGCTGAGTTGCGTCCTGCAGCCTCCAGAAATACCCTAAAGAAGGGTACTAAGTTGCGTCCTAGGCCACTAAACAGAACCTAGATATAGGTACTGAGCTGCTTCCTGCTTCCACTAGATAGACCATAGAGAAAGGTACTGAGTTGCGTCCTGTGGCCACCAGACCAACCCTAAAGAGGGGTACTGAGTTGCGTCCTACAGCCCCTGAACATACCCTAGATAGAGGTACTGAGCTGCTTCCTGCTTCCACTAGATATACCATAGAGGGGTACTGACTTGCGTCCTGTGGCCACCAGACCAACCCTAGAGGGGTACTGAGTTGCGTCCTACAGCCACTAAACAGACCCTAGATAGAGGTACTGAGCTGCTTCCTGCTTTCACTAGACAGACCCTAGAAAGAGGTACTGAGTTGCGTCCTGTGGCCACCAGATCAACCCTAAAGAGGGGTACTGATTTGCGTTCTGCCACATTTCATATATCTAACTTTACCACTAGAGCCAGAAAGTCAGTCACTTGCTCACAATAATAATATGACAAACATTCAAACTCTATTTGAAATATTTCTGCTGTTTGCTCGTTAAGTTAGGTTTTATTAGATTAAGTTAGGTTAGATTTAGTTGTTTTATGTAACATTTTACTGTGGAATTTACTGAATAATACCTTATTGTATCATTCTGAATGTACTTTTGTGTATTCTTACAATATCAGTTTATTTATTAGGCTTAAATCCTTTGGACGCAAATCAGGTGGCAATAAAATATATCTGCCCCTTCCTCGGGACGCAATTCAGTCAAGTGGTAATATTTGAGACGCAACTCGATACAGCCCTTCCAACCAAGGCCTGTATCTCAATTAAGTATAGGCCTTCTACTACCTGACCGTGAATAAAAACCACACAATACTCTAGTTTTACTGAATCACCAATTTAACAAAATGTCTTTAGTGCAATAGCACTAGAAAAGTTTAGTTAGCAGTTTGTCAAAAGAGATAGCTGCAGATTATATGGTTTGATTAATAGTATTTGAAAGTAGTTTAAGTGAATTGTCTGTCAAAGCTCGTCCTTCTTACCACTATTCCACTATTTGTATGGATGTATTCCACATGGCCACACTACCTTGTACTCGTATCTTGTACACCCCGTTCAACATGAGAGGTAACAGTCTCTCCTTCAAGGAATACACTACGATTCTATCTTATAAGCTCCATAATGGAAACATGTAAGGTAAGCTTTGCTACTTTTTAGGATAAACAGAGCGTACATAGTGAGGCATCCTTACAAGTCATAAAGAACAACATTTTACAACACAGAATAGTCGAGCTTATTACAATTGTTGTAAGATGTCATTTTTTCATAGTTAGGGAAGTGTTTAAAATATAAAGATTTGTAAGGTCATAATAAAACAATTTAAGAAAGTATGCCAAATGGAAGGTTATATAAAATTGTTATTAACGTATACTAATAATCTAGTCTCTTGTTCTAGAAATTAATTGCTACCAACGTGAGCTATTCACCATCTCAATGTGGTCTGAATGGAGTTATGAGGTTGGCACGCCTTGTGTACCTCTTGTATATCGAGTGATGTTTCTCAAATCGCACACCCCTGGCATTGTTATTGAGAGGTGCAGGAGGTATATTTCTTGCTTGGCGGTTGGTAATGATGGTTTGTCTCTCTTATCTCCCGAGCCCCCTCCCCCTCAACCTACCCTAGTTTTATCAATCACTTCCGGTCCATTTCCTCTCTTCGCCACGATTCACCCTCTCACACCCCTCAGAGAGTCCTTGCGAGGTTCATTCAGGGACAGGAGAGGGAAAGGAGGGTGTGACGTGTGTGTGTGTGTGTGTGACGTGTGTGTGTAACCCGAGGCCGTGCCAACATTCACACACAGTTTGCTAGCTATGACGGCTCTTCTTTTTTTCCTCAACATTTTTTTTGCGGATTTATAATATTTTGTTGTTGTATCAGTGGTGTGGGTAAAGAAATATTGGGGAGGTAATGTCTGTAGCAGAGTTTCTTGGGTTGAATGCTCTCTTTCATTGTGAATGGTTGGATGTTGACGTGGTGGCTGTCAAGTTTGTAAGTCATCTCTATAGTGGGACCCAGAGGGTGGTGGAGATATCCACCACGAGTTGAACAAAATAACAAACGCGTTCATTACGACACATTTGATACTGTATTGACAAGTGTTGTATATTACTGATTAGTTGTAGTATAGTGTAGTATTGTCAATTAATGTGCTAGATGATTGTCCAAAACTGTCTTCTACTTTCCAATAGTGTCAACAACTGTCTAGATTTGTCTACTATTTTCCAATAATGTCAACGATTATCTAGAGTTGTCTACTACTTTCCAAAAGTGTCAACAACTGTCTAGATTTATCTACTATTTTCCAATGATGTCAACGATTATCTAGAGTTGTCTACTACTTTCTAATAGTGTCAACGATTGTCTAGAGTTGCCTACTACTTTCTAATAGTGTCAACGATTTTCTAGAGTTGTCTACTACTTTCTAATAGTGTCAACAACTGTCTAAATTTATCTACTATTTTCCAATGATGTCAACGATTATCTAGAGTTGTCTACTACTTTCCAATAGTGTCAACAACTGTCTAGATTTATCTACTATTTTCCAATGATGTCAACGATTATCTAGAGTTGTCTACTACTTTCCAATAGTGTCAACAACTGTCTAGATTTATCTACTATTTTCCAATGATGTCAACGATTATCTAGAGTTGCCTACTACTTTCTAATAGTATCAAAGATTTTCTAGAGTTGTCTACTCCTCTCCGGTATAGTAAACGTTCTCTGATTTTTATCACTGTCAAGGATGAGTTACGATCTTATAATTTTGTCGAGTTTTGTCCGGTGAAGTATAATATTGTCTAATGTTGTTTAGTATTATTCAGTTTAATCTACTGTGGCCCAAACATTTATACTGCTGTTCAGGATAATTTACGATTGTCTCATGTTGTTTACCGCTGTATAGTCTATTTTACGATTGTATGATGCTGTCTATATATATATATATATATAAACATATGATTTTAGAAGGAAAATTACTAGTCATCCGAGTTATTGTAACCGATTCTTGACAGTGGAGTAGCCGATGCTTTGTTGTGTATATGTCCCATTTACGTCACACCTTTGAATATTGTTATAGGTGTGTTCTGGTAGATGGCACTTCACGTTTTGTTGACGTCACAGACGTGAAGTACTGGAGGAAGAGTGGAACTCATCTTTTATGTTGTGGTGTTTAGTCGTTATCCAAGCAAATAAGAAACAAAGAGTCAGGTTTTTGGAGAGAAGTTTGTACAGGGTCGCACTCTGTGTGCGTGAAACGTGCGTATCAGTACAAATACTGGTGCGAAAATGATAGCAGAGCGTGGTTTTAAATATTTGTAGGTCTTTGCCTATCCAGGTCTAATCACCCTAAATTCCACGACGGGAAAGGTCTGTTGTTGTTCCTGGTATTGTACTGAACAATCTCTTTCTGAGCTAGCTCAAAGCACATCACCACCTCCTGCAATTCTTTTACGGAGCTAATCTGTGACCGTTAAATGTTGGTTTTGATCTCCGGTCTGAGGTTGTTGTGGAATCTGTCTATACTGAGGGGTATTCTCCTTGACGTCAGAGTAGGGATGGATGCTCACTACATCCACCACATATATCAGGCTGTATAGATATCAGCAGCCAGTATAATATATCACGGATATAGCAGGTTGTGCAACTACCAACAGCCAGTATATACCATGGATATAGCAGATTCTACAACTACCAGCTGCCAGTATATATCACGGATATAGCAGGTTGTACAGCTAATAGCAGCTAGTATATATCACGGATATAGCAGGTTGTACAGCTAATATAAGCCAGTATATATCAGGGATATAGCAGGTTGTACAGTTAATAGCAGCCAGTATATACCATGGATATAACAGGTTGTACAGCTAATAGAAGCCAGTATGTATCACGGATACAGCAGGTTGTAAAGCTAATAGAAGCCAATAGATACCACGGATATAGCAGGTTGTACAGCTAATATAAGCCAGTATATATCACGGATATAGCAGGTTGTACAGCTAATAGCAGCCAGTAGATACCACGGATATAGCCTCTTATACCGCCCAATGAAAGCTCCCTATCATTTGCTCCAGATGCATTCCATGTGATTGTTTCACAGCCAAGAGTCCCCCCTTCACCCGTCCAACCTCAAGCCGCACAGAGTGTGGTGTTTGGCACGATGGCTAATGTCTCCACTATCATCCCCTCGCCTTACCCCTGAGGACCACGTGCCAACCCCTGTCTGCCTTGAGGGTAATAACCACCCAGCCCCCTCTTTGACACCACTGCCTGCCTGCCTGTCTGTCTGTTTCAACTAGGTTCAGATCATATTCCCTTCATTCCACTGGGAATTGACCTTCGTAATAAAATACATTTGCATTGATCACCACGTAGGAATAAATCAATTATAATTGCAAATTCCCTGTTAATAACAAATTCGAATACCAGTTGCAAGAAATGATTAAGTTGAATCAAGCCCCGGGAGAGCTGGTTTTGTGCCAGCGAACTATATTTTGACCTGGTAGGTTAGTATTTTAACAGTTCTAATTCTGGCCACAAGCACATCAGGAGGGGAGGATTTCTATACAATGTGTGTTTACATATTTTTCTAGGTGAATGCTATTAGCTATCCTCTCTATATTTGTTGAGTGCGGAGTGAGCCTGGAGTTTTCCTTAAACTACGTGAATAATCCAGGCCTCTTTTCTTTGAAACAAAGAATTTCCTTGAAATTATTGAGGGATCCTAGTCTATTTTGTTGGAGACCTAAAATTTCAATAAATTGTTTGAGTAATTATAATCTCTTTCATCTTGGGATATTTATTTCAGTAGTGAGCAGCCAAGGAGTTAGACATATTTACTCTTTAGTAATCACTGTAACCCACATCCGTGGTCAAGTGGTCTAAGACGTCACACTCGTGTTAGTCTGGTCTGATAATTACGGGGAGATTTGGTTAGCACCTCGGTTGGGTCTACTAAGGGTAGTTTTTCTAAGTGATTTCCCACTCTCCTTCCACGCAAATGCTGTTAGATTACCTCTAAAATGCTCCCTTCCTTATCTCTACCTCAGTATAGTAATAATTTATCATATTTCCACATAACCTGAACAGGTAGTAAGACATGGCAATAAAAAAGTAATCAATATATCTTGGCACTACCACATAAACCAAGTTAATAATTTCCACAGTACAGTAGCTAATATTATGTAGTCTACCATTTTATTAAGGTTAGGCTTTCGACTCCTTGAGGCATAAGTTTCCATCGGACATCTCTTTGGGTAACGTGTGATAGGAATTCAAGTTAGTGGGATGCATCTAACGAGAACGTTTGTGTGTTAATCTGGTATGATCGCTTACCCCTTGTCTTATTACACGTCTGGGGTGTACTTATTTCAACTAACACAATTTTAATTCAGCTCTTTGAATATTTTTTTTACTCTTATGTATTTTGGTGGACAAAGATGTTTCTCTCTTCGCAATTTTTCTGCAAGTGTTCCTAGTTCCTAGGGCCATAGAGTAAGTAACAGTGTATATTATTTCATTCATGATCTTTGGTGTAATGTTTCTACAACAATATATAGACCTATTATTTCGTTTCACAAATCTTATGGGTTTTTAGTAAAATGTCTATTTTAAGATAAAAAGCGGGAAAAATTCTATGCGGTGTGCCATACCGTTTATTTTTCTTATGGATATATCTATACATATAAAAAACTCTAAGCCTGTCTGTAAGTTCAATTTTCTGTCTGTTGCTTGTGAACTCAAAAAGTACTCATTGGATCGAGACGGGACTTCTATTGTAATCCTTATTTTTCAACAATACATGCTAGGATATATATATATGTATATATATCACGCTAGCTCAGCAGCGAGCGAAGCAGTTTATATTTACATTCTAAATTTGTCACAATTCAAGTATATTAAATTTAATGTATATATCTTCAAGTCCCCTTGGAAACGAGGGGCTTGGAAATATCAACAAACTAACTATAATACAATTATATTTACAGCTCCAGCATAAAAATTAGGACATATATTGATATTTAATTTACCAGTTTGCTTATGAAAGGGAATTGTTTATGCATATGTCTTATTATAAAATTTAAAAATTTAAAAACACTAACATTTTTCTGAAAAAGGAATTGTTCAAATGGCATATTATAAAAAAAAGAACATAGTTTACTAACACCCCTATTGTGTTCTAATCTAGGATCGCTCGATAAAAGTATCTGCCCCTAGCTGGGACAATATCAAACATTCACTCGGTTAAGGTTGTCTGCCATAGAGTTAATCTTCAGAGAGTTTAACCCCAGATGATAATCAAATATTCATTTCCGCTTACGAGGTCTAAGCAATTCTAGTACATCTTTATTCCCTACCAATATAGAGCAAATACCGAACAAAACAGTTAATTGTTGGCTAAGATCACACAAGCACTACAGCGCGAACATTACATGAAGAATCAAACGAACATGTTAGTTATTTAAGAGATATCCATAACAAATTGGATTAAATATTAAGTAGCTCACAAAGTTATAGTTATTAATTTGTCTATTGGTGTCAAAATTAATAGATAGAGTATGGATTTGTTTCTTATAAAAAATACGCAATGCTTTTGCACAGTATTGCCTTTTTTTATTTGATAAGTACTAGTTGATATTTATAAATATATCATATTCAGCCAACTTGATTTTATGGAATAAAAAACATAGAAAATAAGGGAATTTTTTATAAAGTAATGGAAACAAAATTTTACTTTCTAAAAAAATTATTTTATTTCGTTTGATTCAATTTGATTATTTATAAACGATTTATCTCAAAATGATGATGATGATGATAATAATAATAATAATAGTAAATTTCCAATAAAAACTTGACAGAAGTATAAAAATCTTCAGCCCTTGATCATGTCAGAGATATTTTTCAAAGATATTCAACCAGATTATTGGAGGTCTACGTAAGATGAACTAGTCCAACTCCTTAGCTCAGTCGTAAGTGCACCTATCCAATAAAATAAGGGTCAAGGATTGATCCCCAGCACGTCCAAAATATCTAGCACAGGGGAAATTTGGTTGCCTCCTTTTCATAGCCTGGAGACTGGTATTTGTGTATTATGCTCAGTTATAAAGTTAGTTTGTAAATCCTGTTCTGATTTTATCAATTAGTTAATACAGTGCATTAAATATCACCTCCGAAAAAAAAAGCCGAATAAAGTGATGTACAATACCTTCAGTTGACCCTGAACGGTATCAGGCTTACTTTGTTTAGTTCTACTATGGTGTATCTCAGGCCTGTTTAACTGGTGGCACGCTGGCCGCATGCAGCCCTCGGCAGCATACTTTGCATCCCGCAGCCCTTTCCAGCATAATTTGTGGCACACAAGGCATTAGAAAATTTAAAAAATATGAGTATATTTCCTTAGACATTATCAACTTAAATTGTGTAAAATCTATTAACTTTATTATTTGCTATGCTGTACTGTACTGTATACAAATTACTGTAATAGTTTTAATGTAATATATTAGTTATTTGTCTATAGTCGTACCATGTAACATTCGTCTGTTTAATTTCTCCTAAAATTGAAAATACCGTACACTAAAGAAAGAGAATACTGAAACTGGCAACAGCTTTAAGAGTACAAGCGTACACAAATGGAAAACACACCCGCCGCAACGTCACTTGTCTCTGTTGCATTGTTCATGTGAGCTGAGAAAGCGTGGTCTTCTTGTGAAGGTATCATGTCAGTAACCACAGTTTTTAATAGTTTTGTGAAATCTAACACGATAAGTAAGTCTACAATAGCAAAAAGACGCAAAATTGAGGATTAAAACTGGATGTTTCAAACACGTTAGGAAAATATTATTATTTTTACAAACAATGGTGGAAAAATTCAATGTCTAGTGTGCTTGGAAACATTGTTGGTGTCAAAGGAATATGAACTGAAGCGGGATTACTCATTGTTAGATGGGCAAAAACTTAATAAATATGAAGGGACTGCCAGAACTGCGATGCTTAGAAACTACAAGAAACAACAATAGAAAACGTGGGTGACCTGGTGGTCTAGGGGTAAGGTGTCAGACTTCTGTGCTGAGGGTCCGGGGTTCAATCCTCGGTCCCGGCACAGATTTATCTGATTACCAAACCCTTCCTTCACCTCTGACAAGATGTGTATTAATCACAACTTGTGAATGTGAGGAATGCCAGGCCTCTACCGTGGTTCGGATTCCACGTTAAACTGTAGGTCCTCCATTTCATCTCACAATCACCCTACCATTACACATTAGCGTAAGTGCGTATAACCCGAACGGGTAGTAAGACGCGGTGCTAATAATAATAATAATAATAATAATAATAATAATAATAGAAAACGTGCATGTTTATAAAAGTTTCAAAAACACAAACATATTGTCAAACTTCCTCCTATGTTGTAGCTCTTGAATTGGATAAATCTAAAAAATAATTCAGCGATGGCCAGCTAATAAAAATAGTTGCTGTAGGATTGGCTAAAGCATTTCATGACAGAGCTATGGCGGACAAAATTGAAACCATTCCTTTGTCTCACCAGATTATTACAAGTAGGGTCTCCAACATGGGGAGACATGTTTGCAACGAGATATGTGCAGTTATTGAAAGATGTACATATTGTTCACTGTGCCTGGGCGAAAGTACCGACCAAACAGATACTAGTCAGTAACTTGTTTTTGTTCATGCCATTCAACCTGACTTCACCACGAATGAAGAATTGCTGGCTTTGTGCTCTCTGCATGGGTCAACTAGAGGATCTGATAATTTATGAGGCAGTCCAAAGTGTAGAGAAAAAATATGGTGGGTTTGACTAATGCACATGTATTGTTACCAACGATGCAAAATCTATGACTGGCAGTAAAAATAGGTCTAGGAAAAAATAGCATCAATTATATTTTGTTTCCCTGCATTATACATCAAGAAAAATTATGTGGAAAATCATTCAAGCAGAGTGAGATGATGAAAGATGTGATAAAAATTACCAACACAATTCTTAGAGGAAATAGGTCACTCACCCACTGAAATTTTTGGGTACTGTTGGAAGAGTTGGAATCTTCGTATGGTTTAGTGCCAGTAAATGCCTGAAGGATGCTTTGCATTTTGGAGAGAAATTCAGATTAAGAAGCTATAAACAGACGAGCTAGCTAGCAAACTGTCAGATCCTAATTTTTTTTCTATGAGCTAACATTCTTGACAAATATCACAGGCCATTTAATGAGCTAAATTTGAAACTCTGGGGAAAGAATTAAACTATCCCAAACCTATATGGCCATGTGAACGGCTCTCGAAAAAACTTGAAATTTTAAAGGTAAGTCTGGAAAAAAACCCCAGCTTGGCTCATTTGCCGCTATGTTTGGAATTATCCGCAGAAAACTGTGAAACGTATAATTTTGCAAACTTTGTATCAAACATAAACATCATCCAGGAATAGTTTAATGCAAGATTTAAAGAGTTTGATGAATTTCAAGGTAGCATTGCACTTTTTAGAAATCCACTAAGTGTGAAAATTTAATACCAAGATCCTAGATATCAACTGGAACTATGTGATTTGCAAACAGATATTCAAGCTGTTATCAGAAAATCAGTTTCCCCATCTCCGTGATTTTGTACTTAAAATGTCTTCCATGTTTGCAATTACTTATCTTTGTGAAAGTGTATTTTCAAATATGAAATATATAAAATCACGTTACAAAAGCTATCTCTCAGATGACTCTTTGATGCATTTGCTGAGGCTTGCCACTACAAAATAACCGTGGATATACCAGCACTTGTAGCAAAAACAGACCACCCACAACATTTCCACTAAAGAAAATAGGGTATATGTGAAAATTTTGTTTCTAATTGTTTTCAGTGTATGTTGTTTCTGTTTGGTGTCTAATTAAAATTACTCTTGACTGAATGTTTCTATACTCATGAATTGCCTGAAAAATTCATATATTTCCACTTAGGTCTTTGATCATATCAATTACCAAAATAATTACAAAATATGAATTAGATTAGATTATAAAATTCAAAGCAATTAATCTCAAACTAAATAAAATAAATTGGTGGAAAAGCAAAGGATTTTCTGTTTAAGATTTTCAACTTAAAAATAGCTATTGTTGATACTGTATAGTGCTTATTTACGCGTGTGGGGCCCACACACTGTCTAGTAATATAAAATGAGGCCCTTAGCTAACATCAAGTTGGACAGCCATGGTGTAGCTTATAAGATAGGTGCGATTAATACCTTTAAAATAAACGAAATGTATAGTACATAGAGTATTATTACAGGGGAAAAAATCTTCCAAAATTTGTTCAAGTTCCTCTTTCTTTAAATGCGTATTTCCCTAAATGAAAAATTATATGAACAATTTTTTAAGGCTTCAGAAAAAGTCAAAACATTTCCTTTAACATACGCACTTAACGCTTTATACATACAAATGGGTCGTAAAGATATAATATGTGTACCAACAAGTAATCCATCGGTGTAAGAAAGCCATTGAATTATTTTTACACGGTTTATTTAGATTAAAACATTCAAAGCAATACGAGTGTAAAGCCTCTAAACAAGCGGATAAGCCCCAGCAATTAAAAATTAGCATGGAAGATGGAGTTTCATAAAATTTCACCCACCTCTTCGTTGCCGCTAACATTTTTCTTTCAGAGAAAAAAACACGCATCAAAAAGTAAAAAAGTCATTATATGCTAACGGCCAATAACAGTGCTGCCGTCAAGGGGTGTGGTAGAGCGGGGGCTACTAGAGAAGCAAACGAGAGGGATTTCGCCCCTTGTTATTAATATAATAATGTTAAATTGGGTGCGAGGATTAGCGCAGTGAGTTGGTCCCATGTAGTCTACATTTGGGATTACAGGACCCACAACCCTTCGTTCATAGTCCCGATACTGCACCATGTGTTGTATAGCGTGAGAGGGAGGACAACAGACTCTTAGCATCTCTTGAACACAGTATATTATCTGGGGAACAACCGACTCTCGGCATCTCTTGAACACAGTATATTATCTGGGGAACAACAGACTTTCGGCATCTCTTGAACTACAGTATATCATCTGGGGAACAACAGACTCTCTGGATGTCTTGATCACAGTATATTATCTGGGGAACAACAGACTCTCGGAATCTCTTGAACACAGTATATCATCTGGGGAACAACAGACTCTCGGCATCTCTTGAACACAGTATATTATCTGGGGAACAACAGACTTTCGGCATCTCTTGAACACATTATATCATCTGGGGAACAACAGACTCTCGGCATCTCTTGAACACAATGTATTATCTGGGTGAACAACAGACTCTCGGCATCTCTTGAACACAGTGTATTATCTGGGGAACAACAGACTCTCGGCATCTCTTGAACACAGTGTATTATCTGGGAAACAACAGACTCTCAGCATCTCTTGAACACAGTATATCATCTGGGGAACAACAGACTCTCAGCATCTCTTGAACACAGTATATCATCTGGAGAACAACATACTCTCGGCATCTCTTGAACACAGTGTATTATCTGGGGAACAACAGACTCTCGGCATCTCTTGAACACAGTATATCATCTGGGTGAACAACAGACTCTCGGCATCTCTTGAACACAGTGTATTATCTGGGGAACAACAGACTCTCGGCATCTCTTGAACACAGTATATTATCTGTGGAACAACAGACTCTTCGCACCTCTTGAGCACAATATATCATCTGGGGAACAACAGACTCTCAGCATCTCTTGAACACAGTATATCATCTGGGGAACAACAGACTCTTCGCACCTCTTGAGCACAGTATATCATCTGGAGAACAACATACTCTCGGCATCTCTTGAACACAGTATATCATCTGGGGAACAACAGACTCTCGGCATCTCTTGAACACAATATATCATCTGGGGAACAACATACTCTCTGGATGTCTTGATCACAGTATATCATCTGGAGAACCACAGACTCTCATCATCTCTTGAGCACAATATATCATCAGCGGAACAACAAACTCTTCGCATCTCTTGAACACAATATATCATCTGGGGAGTAATAGACTCTCGGCATGTCTTGAACACAAGTAGGTGAGAAATCGTAAGGGAGAATTAATATTGAGTTTTCACGCCAACGAAGCGTGTGAGCATGCGTGGCCATGTCTTTTTGACACTGAGTGTAACACAAGTCACAGTGGGGTAAAAGGAGGGCTTGAAACTTATCCATTGTAAACAAGGTTTGTAGGTAACTGAAAAAGACAATATCTTTGTTAAACCTTCCCTTTTTTTTTCTTAGAAGCAGTCTTGGCATGTTGCAAGTCAACTCAACTCTACCTCTACTCAATACAGCAAAAACAATATTTTTTGAAGTGATAAATAGCTCAAATACCTTTTTGCAGTGATCAATAACTACAGGTCATTAGTAAAATTAACAGCTAGAGTTGGATTAAAAAACTAAATAAGTTTGAATTATCGAAATTATGAGCTATGAAACCAGATTTAATTAAATTACCTATCTATTAAAGAGCAGTATAATTAGCTTTGATATATTTAAACATTATGTAATTATTAGTAAATTATTATTTGATCAGAAGAAAACCATTCCACTCCAGAAACGTTTAGTTTCTTTGTTTCCCAACGTGCATCATTCATTGCCAGGTTTCCCGTTCTTGCTATTCTTCTTCCTCTCCTGTCATTGGTCGACTGTCCCCGCATTGCACTAGGGTGACGTATCACCAGTGATCACTATTTATTAGCCGGCTGGACTCTCAGTTTTACACGTCTTGGTATCACAAACTTGTTAAATCAGGTAAGCGCCGCTCGGCCAGCGGCAGGCGTCCTTCGTCATTATTATTATTATTTATATTCTAAATTCTATTGATTGACCATATTGTGCTCGCCAAACTTTCTGAATTTCTTTTTGGGATTAATTTTCAATTTGTTTCCAAATGATAGAATTATAAACATAAGGCTTGGGTTCACCTTAGTCATTTTATATATTTGTATGAAAGGTAGTAAGGGGATGCCGCCATCATGGACATTACGTGGATATAATATCTAATGGCTTGTCATATGCTTAATGGTTGGGGAACCTCCGTTTTGGGAGTGAAAGTTTACTTTCCCTACGAGCGCGTAGTAATGAAATATAATACCACCACGTGTGGATGACAGGATTGTAACACTGTATTTTATTAAGGGCTATCTTTTTATTTGGGGCTATACTATTGTTGAGTTTAATAATAAGCCATAAGTGTCATATTATATAATACGTATTTTTATAAATAAAAATTAATCAAAATAATGTATAAAATATAATCTTTAAAACATATATGCTCCTAATTGTTTTTTTAAATATTTGATTGTAAATTTATGGGGAACCTCCATTTAGGGGGCATCCTTGTGATGAGTAACATTTGGTTCCTGGTGACATTGTAAGTAGTAATTATCTACACTTGTAATCTAGATTTATCTAATGGGTGATGTATTTAATAATATTGATAACCGGCTCTCGTCTTGTTTTGGGTCAATATTTTTAAGTTTTAGGCTTTGAGCTTATGTGCGCGCCGCTATGACTTTAATGTTTAGGAAGATTTGTTCTAATTATATTTATTTGTATATACATAATTAAATCATTATGTGCTCATCCTCACCCATCATTATTGTAAATATATCTGATCAAAATATATTGTCTGACTAATTGGAATTACGCATAACCATCTGTTTAGTAAATGTGGCCTTCAGCTAACAATTTTCCCTATTCATTAAATTATCTGATATAATTATTTTTGTTTGTATCTTATGTTTTCATATTTATAACCGTCAAATAAAAACAAATTTGTTAAAGTATCTTCTCCTTTATCTTTTATTTGGGAACTTATAATTAATAGTTATAAAAAGGGTTACACAATAGATTATAAACTTTTTTCACGTATTATAATTATTTTACTGTGTACATCTCATATTCGTAATCTTCTAAATTATAATTCAGGCCCATCTTATATTAATTAATTATCATTAACAACAAAAATAAACTAATTATGAAAGAATACGTTTGGCTTCTTCAAGCTATAGAACTGTAGTGGTTTGAAATTATATAGTTGTTATTTGGAGTTTATCATAACTATAAACCTGTTCAAAAAACCATGGTTATTGATCGCTATAGGAGTATTATAACGTTAAGTGCTCTATTAATACAATCTAACATTACTGATTATAAATCCTAGACAAATTTTAATGCCAACAGGACCAACATGTGGTGCAACCAGCACCACTTTTGTCTTTACTGTCGTAATAATATGTGCATTTGGATAGACCAAATTTACGTGCCAGCCTCCTTACCAATCGATCTATCTGATATCTTCTCCATGTCACTGTGTCAGTATTACAAATATCTGAGGTCACCTCCATGTCACTGTGTCATTATTACAAATATCTGAGGTCTCCTCCATGTCACTGTGTCATTATTACAAATATATGAGGTCTCTTCCATGTCACTGTGTCATTATTACAAATATCTGAGGTCTCCTCCATGTCACTGTGTCATTATTACAAATATCTAAGGTCCCCTCCATGTCACTGTGTCAGTATTACATATATCTGAGATCTTCTCCATGTCACTGTGTCATTATTACAAATATATAAGGTCTCCTCCATGTCACTGTGTCATTATTACAAATATCTGAGGTCTGGTCACCTCCATATTACTGTGTCATTATTACAAATATCTGAGGTCTCCTCCATGTCACTGTGTCATTATTACAAATATCTAAAATCTCCTCCATATCACTGTGTCAGTATTACAAATATTTGGGGGTTTCCCCTGACAGTCTGTTATTAATTGAGTCCTACTTGTTGAGAAAGTGTTTATGATTCTGTTAGCGATGAAAGCTTAGAAAAGCAGGGTAAGCGGATGGATTCGTTAAGGTAGAGTTTTTCAACCAATTTGCCACAAAGGGTCATCAGGTGTTCCTCAAAGGGTAATCACAAAATTCTGAAAATTGAAAAATGACACCTGGACACGGGAATCGAACCCCAGACCTTCGATTCTCGTATCCAAGTGTCATTTTCCAATTTTCAGAATATGATATCTAGATGTAGTAATCCTCACTAAAAGCATAAATAATAGCTTTGGCAATTTGATTCACAATCACAAAAGGTCATCAGGTGTGGTATAAATGGTCATCAGGTGTGCCAAAAATGGTCAGCAAGTGTCCCACTGAAGTATTACTATTGAATTAATACTTTAATTAATTTGTCGTAAAGTGTTTTTGCTATAGAAACTGTACAGATAAGAATCTTGACCCTCATTTCAGTGAAACTATCTGCATCGGTGGTCGCATGGTACCATACGCCACTGGAGCCTTAGACTAGTTTGCCAGTGACACGCATGGTACAACGCGTCACTCGCGCTTTAGACTGGTTTGCCAATGACACGCATGGTACAACGCGTCACTCGCGCTTTAGACTGGTTTGCCAATGACACGTATGGTACAACGCGTCACTCGCGCTTTAGACTGGTTTGCCAGTGACAAGCATGGTACAACGCGTCACTCGCGCTTTAGACTGGTTTGCCAGTGACAAGCATGGTACAACGCGTCACTCGCTGGTTTGCCAGTGACACGCATGATACAACGCGTCACTCGCGATTTTGACTGGTTGCCAGTGACAAGCATTGTCGGCTCTACACAGGGTGGGTTTCCCATTCTATCTAATCAAATTTCCACTTCTATCTTCCTCAGCTCTGTTTCACTAGCGTAATAAATGAATGCGTGAATCGCAAAGGGTTGCAGGGGAAGGGGGGGATCCAAACATTCCAGCTCACCTCAAATTGTCATCTAAAGCCCTCATGTAGCTTTCAGGGAAGAGGCTCAACGTTACTAATATGCACTGTGGCCGTTACACCCTTCGCTGGTCCCTGCCATCAGCGGCACTAAGCGGCGCTAAATGGCGCGAGGCTCTGCAGTGCCAATAATAAAAACAACCCTCTTTCTAACCCTCAATACAGGGGTTGAAAATACTTGGGAAGGGCTGCTTGGCTCGTATTTATGTTGCTGTTGCATGGTCCCTAATTGCTCCCGCGCGTTCGACGGTAAAAATACTCACCAGGTTCTTTCAGCCAAGTGTGAAATGTGTGAAGTAGGTTTGTCTGTAAATATTGAAACGTACACACAAAGCTGCAGGGGCGTTTCACGCGGCTAGTTTGTTTTGTTCGGCATCCGTGGCTTGTTAGGACTCGTATGTTTGTTTGTCTGCTCTGTTTTATTTCGATGTTCCCAGTAATTGTCTATGATTGTTTTTACGTAGAACAGAGACTCTAAAAGCTTTGTGGATCACAATACTGGACTATTCACGCGTACCAAGATTATTTGAATAAAGGAAAATATGGAATTTATTGAGGCAGCGTCTACCATTATCGATTTAGTTCTAACGTTACACATTGTATTTATGTTTTGTTGAAAACATTTGTGTTTTTTTACGATAATTTCAAGTCTTAATTGCTGGAAATCTTTAACAATATTTTCATGATTAAATACATCACTTTTTACAACCACTCGTATTGAAGTTTTACTTCAAAATCTCTAAAACCTCAATAAACACGTGATAGTTTTATATAACACTATAATAAATAGTTGAAGGTTACTAAACAGTTTTTTTTCTAAAACTATGAACTGTTAGTTTCGCAAAGGCCAGTAGCTTTATACAAAATAAAATGATTAAGATTTCCAAATGAGCTAGGCGCCACCTTAAAAATGTATTGTTAAGCTGTTGTTTTCTTTTACACTTTATAGTTAAATGTAAACTTTTCCAACGGTAACAATTTTGGCAGAACAATGTAGGCCTAACTAAGCGAGGTGTCATGTTGATTGAGATTCGAAGCAAGTAGTAACAGTGTTTCTGCACTAATACGTTTTTTTTAAACAATTAATGTGGCAGAAACCCACGTCGTTGGGTAGATGGACTAAATATCAGGCTCGTTTAGTGGGATTTTACAGTGATGGGGATGTCAGGGCTCTAATCCCAATTGGGTGTATTGAGATTGGCTTTTTGTTAAGTTGTCTTTCACTATCTCTCCTCTAAAATGAAAGATCATTTCTCTCACACATACCTATCCCATAAAATGAAAGGTCACTTCTCTCCCTCATACTTATCCCATAAAATGAAAGGTCACTTCTCTCCCACATACCTATCCCATAAAATGAAAGGTCACTTCTCTCCCACATACCTATCCCATAAAATTAAAGCTCACTTCTCTCCCACATACCTATCCCATAAAATGAAAGGTCACTTCTCTCCCTCATACCTATCCCATAAAATGAAAGGTCACTTCTCTCCCTCATACCTATTCCATAAAATGAAAGGTCACTTACCTCACTCATATCCATCCCATGAAAGGAAAGGTCACTTCTCTCCCTCATACCTATCCCATAAAATGAAAGGTCATTTCTCTCCCTCATACCGACCCATAAAATGAAAGGTCACTTCTCTCCCTCATACCTATCCCATAAAATGAATCATATGTGGATATCCCGGATCGACAGCAATACGCAGTGCATCAAACTGAAATAAATAATGCGCTGTTGAGGTTATTTTGTTTTTTTAGAGTACCGGATGTTACGGTGACTGTGGCGCTACTGTAGTAAGGTTTAACAGATGTGCGATAATCATTGGTTCGCTCAAACCTCCAGTAAACAAACACAAAAGAAAGTAATTTATATTTAAATGTTCGCCGTAAGACTGTGACGTTTTCTGATTGCCTCAGTGACAGTGATGGACCGGCGTATTACAGCGCTCTACGGTCGAGGAGGAGGGGAAAGTGCTGTCTAAGTGGCGACCATTGTTGTGCCCTCACAAATATATACTAATTCCCGTCATCAGTTCCCGGAACGCCTGCTAGATGGCAGCGCTAATCATCTACAAGATGGGATTCATCTCGTAATCCCGTGGATTCCATCTCCTGACATATTTCTCTCATTCCACCTTCATAGTAATCTCCTGTTCCAATTACACCACTCGTAAATTAATAATTAATAGCCTAGGGTTAAAGAGAGAAGTGTTAAAACATTTTAAAAGATGTAAACATTTATTTTTCTTTGTGTTGAAGAAATTATAGCCAAAATATATTTTACTTTGTTTTGAACATATACCATAATCCTACTTTCGGCATCTGGTTTTGTGTTTCTACGTTTCCCTAAACTGATTATAATGCTTAATCCTTATAAAAAAATTGCTAATATAGCTAACAAATCAATAATTTTATGAAATGATAAACGTCCTTATATTAACATTTTTATATCCAAGATAGATTAAAATCTCAAATAAATCACGTATTCTCGAAAACTAAACACACTCAAATGGACCTGCTAATATGAATTTATGCCAGTTCAATAAGTTCCAAATATTTTAAAACTTATCAAACTCTGTTCATATTAAATTTTCTCTATCTTGGCCAGTGGCGTCGTTAAGGATTTTTAAGAGGGAAGGTGTGAAGCCCTTCCAATCTGAATTCAAGTCCCCACCCCCGAGAAAGGATCAGTTTAGGCGCATACTAATATGAAATAGAATCAGTCCACTTGAGCTACTTTTCAACATATACCTATATGAATATTCGTGAAACTCATACTGATGGGCCTATGGGCCAAGAAGTTAGTCTCGTTTAGTCTGGCTTTCAGTGACAGAGAGGTCTGTGTTAGAATCCCAGCCAGGTGTAATAAGGTGATATTTTCTCAATTGTGTTTCACTCTTCTTCCATGAAAATGTGGGTACATTTTCTCTCAATTCTATCTCCCTCATCCTAACACAAGCGAGTATCCCGGACGAATAGCAGTGAAACACTTGTGAACGGCAGTTATTATTATTGTATTGTCCCCATGTGTTGTGAGTGTTGAAAACTTGTAGTTCTAAAAACTTGGCACGTTCCCGGCTCCAGGCCCCAGCTTCCACTTAGCTGTCCTAAATATTCAGAAGATATTTGGTATCTCATCTGTAAGCCATCTTCTAATTAATTACATTTCTTACGTCACGTCCTGGCTAGATGCGTTTTTAATTATTATTGTATCAAAAGAAGGGAGAATGGATATAGGCAGGGGCTCGGGAACAGGAGGGGTAGGGGGCTTAAACTCTCCCCTGTTTCTATGGTGGGGGTTTGAGACTATCTTAAGCCTTTCCCCCCAACCCCCAATATTTCCTAAGCATATTCAAAACGCTTGCGGTACAACTCG
The DNA here is from genome assembly GCA_902151455.1 of Timema bartmani. Lineage (NCBI taxonomy): Eukaryota > Metazoa > Arthropoda > Insecta > Phasmatodea > Timematidae > Timema > Timema bartmani. Next base: position 109,349 of record CABFWB010001046.1, on the reverse strand, counting down.
TATATCCTGTCAACATCAGCTGTAAAATGGTAGTCAAGAGTGTCAGAAGTGTGTTCCATCTTCACTCTCTAAGCTCTAAGAGAGCGGTCTAGGACAACTGGGCGCCGCCATCTGGGCGCCGACAACCGGGCGCGCGCGAACTGGGCGCCAGGACAACTGGGCGCCAAGACAACTGGGCGCTAAAATAAAACTTTTTTTAATTAACTTATGCAAATTTTTTTAGAATAAAAAATGCACCATTTTTTCATATATTTTTCAATTAAAATTAAAAAGTGACGGATAAAAACTAAAAATGAACTTTTTTTAATTAATCATATATTTCAGCGCAACATCATATATTTTTTAATTACGTAAATATTAATTTTTGGGTTTTAAAAAAAAATATTAGTAGAGGAAACTTAATTAATTTATATTTATAAAGTTAGACTATTTGATATGATAAAATTTCTAAAAAAAACCACAAAAAATGAAAAATAATCCTTATTTTTGGTCAACAACGTAATCTGCCAATATTACGTGACGCAGAGGCCTTATATGGAGATGGAACATAAGACTGCTCCACTACTGTTTGCACAAATCTATACTGTGCTTGGTAAGCAATTTGGAGGGGTGCATCTAGTTATATATGCACTCCTACCTAATAAACAAAGAGCTACGTACGTACGACTTTTTGAAATGTTACAAGAAATTGAACCTACCTTTCAACCACAAACATTTTCATGTGACTTTGAATCCGCTGCAATAAGTGCTATTAGATAGTGTTTTCCCCAAGTTGAAATACATGGTTGTTTTTACCATCTAACACATAACA
>CABFWB010001046.1:86826-100042 GCA_902151455.1 Timema bartmani | reverse complement strand
ATGAAATGGAGGACCTACAGTTTAACGTGGAATCCGAACCACGGTGGAGGCCTGGCATTCCTCACATTCACAAGTTGTGATTAATACACATCTTGTCAGAGGTGAAGGAAGGGTTTGGCAATCAGATAAATCTGTGCCAGTACCGAGGATTGAACCCCGGACCCTCAGCACAGAAGTCTGACCCCTTACCCCTAAACCACCAGGTCACCTCATATTCCTAATTAAACATTAATCTCGTAGTTAGCCTTTCTTGTCCTCTAACTAGGTCCTTATAGGAATATAATCTAAATCCTTAATTCGATTCAAGTTCCAAGCATAAATATACCAGTATTCAATTTACTTCAAACTGGAATTCAAATACCAATTGAATGAATGTTTATTTTTTGTTAAGTACCTTTAAATAACTTGACTCTAGCAACTTTATAAAATGTAAACTCTACCTAATACATTACAATAATAAAATGTTTCTTTAAATAGTGGGGTTTACCTGTTGCTGATGCCTGAGAGCTTTAGATCACAAGTAAAACACTATCATGTCTACAAGACGTCCAATCAATAGGGAAATTTATCAAAAGATTTATTAACTTAGATTTAGCAGCAGAAATTTATGAGAGGATAAGTTTCAAGATATTCATGGAATGTGATAATGTAATAGCATCTTACCCGCTTTTATGGGCGTATGGTCTAAGGCGTCACTCTCACAATAGACTCTACTGCCAATGATGGGGAAGTCGGGGCTCGAGCCACAGTTGTTTGTACTGGGAGTAGCTTTTCCTAAATTGTTTTTCACTCAACCTCAACGTAATTGTGTGTACACTTCTTCTAAATCCAGCCTTTTCCATTATAAATACATTAACATAGCTACTAGACATGTGCATAGCCCGAATGAGTTGTTAGAAGACCCAGTGCTAAAAAAAAGTAATAGCAGCAAACAATCCCTTATAGGATTTAAAACTTATCTAAATGGTTCATAGATATTTTGGCAAAAACATCAATATTTCTTAAATTGAAAAATGACACCTTGATCCGGGACTCGAACCCGGGACTTTGGCTTAGTACGCACACTCTCTTGTCGTCTTGTGATATTTATATATGGCTATATCTATATTTAAAGCAGCTATAATAGCTTCGATGTTTAATCTATAATACCATTAATGTTTAGGGCTTATGGCTCCAATTAATTTAAAATGTATGTGGGTATATCAACTTATTCGAAAAGTAAGTTAAACTTCTCTATTTGACTTTGAAAGCAAGTGAATATCATTAGGTCTGTTGTAGTGCTCCATGACGTAGTGAGGGTTGGGGTGGATTAACAACAACCCCCTGCAATACAGCTCCAGGCTACATACAAACGACTCCAAGCTCACCACAAAGTGCCAAACTCATATGTTGCAAATAGTATGGTTCAAGATGAAATAAATAGATTAGAGATTTTAACAAACCACCAAGTAAAACACAAATATCACTTCATTAAAGTGTAAATGAAGATTATAGTATGTTTGAATAAACACGGATAAAAATTGTATTTGTTTATCATTTCTAGAGTTGTATATAGTCTATAGCATCGGATCGGTCAATAGCATAGAATCTTCCAAGGTATCCACCAAAATATTTCCGTAATTGCGGATTTTTAACGAACAGTTTGTGAAATTTTGTGAGGCACATCTACAAAATTATATCATATAAACTTAATGAGGTTTCTGTCCATTATCTTGTCAGAAAACTAAGTTTACTTTTTCTACACCCCCACAAATAATTTGTTTTACTTTCCACAACAGAAACAGGTTCAATTCTAAAAGTGACTTGAAACTTTACTTATCGTCTGTGGTTCCTGACTTTAAAGCTTTGTGCCATCCAAAGCAAAGGCATTCTTCTCACTAAGTCCCGCGAAGATGTGATTAGCTGCTAAAACTCGTAAACTGTTTTTGAAGCTTAAATCGACATGGAATTTTGTGACTACAGGAAGGGATTTCATTTATGTCAAAGCAGCAATCTCCAGTACCACTTTAAAAACACCATGTGAAATGTGATAATATTGTGAAAATAAAGATAAGAAAATGTTACTATCTTGCTTATTTAATTTCAGTTTTAATTTTTTTAAATAAATGTATAATTAATTGAATTTGTACTTACGTAGTTTTAATATCCTTGCATTATTTTTGGTGGTGTATCCCACAGTTCCATAGTAGGTTAATTTAAAGGTATTAAACCTTTTGATTGCAATTTATAAATACAATTTATACAAAGTAGGTTTAAAATAAAGTGCGTGGCTATGGATATTTATCAGGGGGTTCGTGCAACTCAGATGTTTGTGAAAGGGTTTCGTGAGTCTAGAAAGTTTGGGAAACACTGGTCCATAGGTACTATAAGAAATATGTTTATGCATCGACTAGCTCTCCAGCACCCATGGCTATTTACATTTTTGAATCGATTCATTAGTTAATTGAGGATGATTGGCTGTTTTACATATATATAGCTATTATTCATGCTGCCTACAAATACTTAAATATTTTCTATTATATATATATATATATTATAATCCAAACCCAATTCCAGGACAAATTAGATCGGACCAAGCCGAATTGATACATCATAAGAGCCTTGTTCCGCTTTCACATGGCGATACGTGAATCAAGTATTAAGTTGGGCGATACACATATTGTGATACAGGCTGAAGTGTTTACTATTTCTTCTTCTTTTTCTTCTCCGTACATAGATTTCATGACATTCCTCCAAGCATATTCCCTCTTCGGTTTGTCAGAACGTGAGATTTGTACCATAGTTAATTAACACTCTGAATAATTGCAACGAATTTATCGTTATCGAACACTTTATCCATCAAAATTGTTAACTGTAGAACAAATTAAATATAGTATATAATATAATGCTATGTAGAAAATCTAAATAACAAGCGCATGTAGAGCGGTTCATAAACTACGCGATACAGTAACCTTCGTGTGAATGCTGCCTAGCCATCAATGTTACATCAGCCACCTTGATACTTTTAGAACCGCAGGCGGCAGAGGTTCCGATATACTCGAATTGTGTACAGCGATACAGCATCCGATACGTATCACCACATGGAAGGCTTCATTTGCTGTAATGGTTTCTCTGTCTCCTCGATACGCGTATCGCCGTGTGAAAGAAGTCTTAAGATGTACTAGTTTAGCCTAGTCTAAATTTGTTAATCCTGTAATTTTGGCCTAACTCATATGATAAATTAGTATAGCCTACAATTTTATTAAGCCAAACCAGGTTTAGTTTATGTTAGGTTGGCTGACAACATTTGAATATGAACTGTGAATGATGAAACCTGTCCAAGATCGATTCATATTATAGTTTAAGTAGAATGAAAACTATACCGCCTAAAGCATCAGGCTATCAGTCTATCCTACAAGCGGCAGGATGTATCAATTTGGCCTAGTCAGAATTAGTTTGTCCTGGAATTGGGTTGGGACTGTAACATATATGTATATATATTTTTTAGATGGATTTATTAAACCTCTAATTGACGCCATTCAGAGTTGGATGTTTAAAGATTTTTGAAAATTGGCTCCAGAACCCAAGCTACTCTAGTAAATCACCATTGTACTTCTTTAGCACATGTTCTGTTAACTTATATATAGGTGCAGTCTCCTTGGAATTTTTTACACTGGCCAAAGATAAATTTGCATCGTACACTAAACTTTCCCTTCGATAGCTATCCCAACTTTCTTTCAACTTGTTTTCAGGATCCGAATCTTCCGACATATTTCCAAAATCTTCTCATCTAAGCATCTTAAGACTTTGGCCTTATTTTCTAACAATATGAACTGAGTTCTTACTTGATCTGTGTTCACCTCTTCTGATGAAATTAGCTTAGCCTCTCAACTTGTTTACTGCCTTCATAAACACGAACCGAAACACGCCTCTTTCGCATTTTAATAAATCCATGTCCTTATATGGTTGCCAGATGTTACGTTTCAGAATAAAATACCCGTAGTAATTGCTCAGGTATGATTTATTAAAACAAGACAAAAATTGAAATGTTTAAAAGAATAAAACCTAAATTGCAACATCTCCTTGACAACAAAACAAACTGTATCTTTTAAGAATTAATATTAATGAGCCAAGATATAGCAATTATTACTATGTATCCTTACAAAAAAATGTACTTACTATTCGTAAGCTATTAGAAATGAAATAATTACATTGCTGCAGAAACGTGATGGAGAAATAGAAACATTCATGTTCACTAAAAATAATACATTTAACAGCGCTATGTAAGAAAATTAATTTTATTTTAAAGGTTCTGTGACCACTAGATAGGCTCAAGTTCCTGGGTGGGCAACCCTGTCGACAATCGCCACATGTGTTGAATTAGCCGTAAAAGTGTGGTGAATTTATCTCTGCTAACTCTCACATTAAAATAAACTTTTTCCTGATGGCATGTGCTGGTTTTAACTTGATATTTCCTGCATATAATTGAAAGCTGTCCAAATGTGTATTGATATAAGATAGTCAGCCAATGTTCCTGCTGTTTGTCAGACAAAAGATTTGTCAAATCTCTTATTAAACTATCTTACATTTTCAATGTGAACAATTTTCATTATTCCGGCCGAGGCAGTTTAAAACTGAGTACATGTATAAACTTGTTCAAACACTGTGGCCCGCATGGTCAGAAACGTGTGTGAGTTAGTATAGAATGTATCAATAAAAATAAAACAATACTAACCATATGTTGTATATTTTTCAAACAAAGCACTAACATTGAGGTCATTGGCCCATCAGGAGTGACCACACTAAAGACCTCGTGAATTTTCTCTCCAACCGAACAAAAATATAAGCACGTGAAAAGTGATTTTTTTTCATTAATACGGCCAATTCCTTAGTAATAGTTAAATAATGTGAAATAATTAATTTGTATTGTGAATGTACATTGGAAAGTATCTACTTCCCTCTCCTTCCCGTCTTAACGTAGAAGTTTGAACTCTTTCCCCTGATACCGTTTGTGCATCGCTACCTGATGCCCCCTGCGGCCAGGGCTGTAGCAACAGGACCCAGACCTACTCCAGTTATCAAAGTCACCATCACATGACTCGGGACTGTGGAGACGAGCTGTAAGATCAAAGCTGCCGCGCTGAAACACCCTTCCTTTCTCACCTCCCAGTTGTGGCCCCTGGTGACACCCACCCCCGCTAGACTAGAGGGGTTGAAGGTAGGGTCACATTGCAGAGATCTGGGTTCACATCTACAAACAAGTCTGAATCAGTTTCAATGTTGTTTCACATCGATGCCTCAGGGAACTAACCCAGTTATTGTTTGAATAATTATCTGAGAACTAGGGATACATTGTTGTAACGCTGCTGCATACATGTCTTAACCTAATGCACCGAGCTCATGGGTGATGTTTTAGTACCTAGTTCAGTATACCGAATGTAAGACTAACTATCACAGCTACTTTTAGCAAAACAATACTTGTGTAGCTCCTAGTTTTCAGCGATATTCAAATACAGACACGTACGCAGATTGAACAGCGATTTTTTGTCTTTCAAACAAAATTGAAACAAAGTATCTTTTATTTGGTATAAAGCTTAAACAAAGTGTATTTTTTATGAAACTGTATGTTATATTCAGTTAAATTAAACAAATTATCTGAAAATTTAGTTAGGTTTGGAATACCAAAAATCTTGGCATTATAATAATTTAAGATAGGTTTAACTGATACGCTTGGCAGGGTACGGGTTGGATGTCTCTTACCAGATGCTTTCTAAATACATAATGGGCTTGAACTAGGAGATGCACTTTCCCCATTAATTTTATCCTGACATTAGATATTAGAGCAGAAGTGGGCAACATATTGGTCAATGTAGTCACAGGTGAGACAAATGAAAAGTTGAATTCGCCACAACGTATAAAGAGTGAGAAATTAGGTTGCTCAATCGAACATTTAAAACAACACACACTGTTTGAACAAGTTTATTAAAAAAAAAAGTAATCAGTTACAACTGTCTCAGACGAAAGTAATGAAAATTGCTCATTTATCAATGTAAGACAATTTAATGGGAAATTTAGCAATCCTTTTGATCAGAAACATTGGCTGAATTTCTTAACTCAATGCGCATGCTTCCAATTACAATGCAGGAAATATAAACCACCACACGCCGTCAGAAAAAAGGATTTTTTTACTGTGAGAGCTGGCAAACTCAAATTCACCACAATTCTATGGCCAATTCGCGACTTGTAGTGATTGGCAACGGTGTTACCCACCCCGGCATTAGAGTATGCTATTAGAGTAGTGGAAAAAAGTTAATGGGGAAGGTTTCACACTAAGCGATACCACGCAGGTATGAGGATACCTAAGCCCATGATTTAAATGTGTTAGTTAACAATAAGGAAGCTTCGAAAAAAATGCAGATATTTATTAGATATCGACGTAGAGTTGAGCTTAGAAGAGAGAGAGAGATTTGAAATGTACAGGTGGGAACATGAACACACGGAGATAAATGTTGAGCACGTTAACTTAGAGATTACAACAAACAGCATATCATTTTATTTGGTTAATGATCTTAAATATTCAGGAACAATTTTAACTAGCAATGACGATATTAGATTGGTTGGTAAAATAACACAGTCTGGAAACTCGCTCAATAAGTTGTTTACATCTCACCGGCTTTCAAAGTATGTAAAACTGAAAATTTACAAATTAATAGATTTACCGGTTGTTCTTAATTGTTATGAAATATGGTCTCTTACCCTACATGATGATAATCAATTTTGGGTGAACCATAATAAGGTTCTTAGGAAGGAGGCTATTTTGTCCAAAAAATGATGAATAAAATTGAGAGGGGAGGAAGCTACTAACATAATGATGAGTTATGTTCCTTATACTGATAACAAGAAATTGTTAGGAGAGTCAAATATTGCGATTTACGGTGGGCAGGGCATGCAGCGCGAATGGAAGAAACTAGAACCGTGTTCAAGGTATTGACAGGTAAACATAATGAGAAGAGATCATTGTAAAAACCTAGAAGCAGATGAGAGGGTAACATTAGAATGTATCTTAAAAATATAGTGGGTAATGAGGTGGATTGGATAGAACTAGCTCTAGATATGGATAGGGTGTAATGAGTTGTATTGGATAGAACTAGCTCTGGATAGGGATAGGGTGTCATGAGGTGGTTTGGATAGAACTATCTCTAAATAGGGATAAGGTGTAATGAGGTAGATTGGATAGAACTATCTCTAAATATGGATGGGGTGTAATGAGTTGTATTGGATAGAACTAGCTCTAGATATGGATAGGGTGTAATGAGTTGTATTGGATAGAACTATCTCTAAATATGGATAGGGTTAATGAGTTGTATTGGATAGAACTAGCTCTGGATAGGGATAGGGTGTCATGAGGTGGTTTGGATAGAACTATCTATAGATCGAGATAAGGTGTAATGAGGTAGATTTGATATAACTATCTCAATATAGGGATAGAGTGTAATGATTTGGACTGGATGGAACAAATTATAAGATGGGAATAGGTGGAGTACTTTTAAATGTGGCAATTAACTTTCAAGATCATTATGCCATAGAGAATGTAAGTAAAATGAATCTTATAGCAGTGACAAATCATTACATCTGAATCAGGGTAGGCAATATTTCAAAACCCAATTTTGTATTGATTAATATTCGCTACACAATACGTTACAATCTTCCTCGCTTTATTTAAACAATGATATAGATATAGATATAATTTACAGTAGTCTTGATATTTCGAGTTGGAGGGGACCGGGACTAGGTTGGATTACTCTCGGACTGTACGGATTAGGCTACCACGAGAAACGCGGAGAAGATGTGTGACAAACCTTTTTAATTAAATTAAGTGTTAAAGGTGAAATGACAACTTACATTATTAATTTTAAGTTTCTCTAAATAAATAGTTATAAACAGTTACCTGGCCCCTGTGTTCAGCAACAAACTGAGTACACAAACAGACGGACACCATATACAGAGCAGTTTCTGCCTGGGATTGATTTCGAGAAAAAGAAAAATGAAACGAAATAAAATACATGCTTGTATAAATATGATGAAAATATAACGTCACATTTGAGCAGAGCAAGCCTATTATATTAAAATTTAGTCACTGTTATATAATATAAATATATAGTTTTTTCTGTCCTTTTTCAACTCCCTACCAACTAAAGCTCTATTTAAAAATATATAGAGCTAAGAGCTATTTTTTATATAATATATGTGTTTACTTATTTTGAAACATAAAATAAAGTAACATTTGTAAAAAACGAAACCTTGATTATATTTTAATTTTACTTTCTAACCAAAAATGTGTGACTATAAAAAACATTATAAAAAAGACAGATTTAGAAAAAAATTAATCTAAAATTTGTTAGCATATATAATAATATAACTTGGTATAAAATAAATTATACATGGAAAGAAATAATTAGGTGGTATTTAGCATTACTCCCTTGAAAATATATTGATGAGAAGCTACAAACGTTGATGCATCATCAAAGATAATATACTGTTCTTTTTAATAAATTTGACCACTGTATTTAACAAAATTCACCTCTCCTTCATAAAAAGAAGCTTCTTCATTAATCTAGAATTTCACATTACTTCGAAAATCGCAATACTAATTTCTTCTACAGACATATGTCTGTTTGCCCTTTAGATCAAAACATTCTTCCCCAAGCAGAAAACGTTCTAATAATGTTCCTTTCAAGATAATGTAACTTTTGTAACTTGGTATTGATTATAATTTCAAACAATAGATAGTAGTGGTTGTATTTTTTTAAATTGGTTTTAAATACAAAAATATATTAAATACAATTATTGCTTTAAATATTGAGGTCAATAATTATTCCAATGGTTTTGAGTGGAATAAAAAGTTTTTTCAGTATTAATTTCAAAATAAAAGATAGTAAAAACTAAACTGGAATGTAAATCTAAGAATAAACAAATTCCATTTAATTTCGTAGTTTTACATAACATTTTAAAGGACATACAGGCCAACGAAGTGGCACTGGGTTCTTTGGAGATCCCATGATATTAGGAAGGTAAGGCGTAAAGTCAAATAAAAAATGTCTCAAGGTTTATCTAAATATTAAGTTTCAACCAAATCTATAAAACCATTTTGGATCAAGGCCTCAGGACAAAGATACAAAATTGTAGAATCCCCTTGTTTGGGTTCGGGGGCACAAATAACGTAAAGATTCATCACAATTTTAAGGTCAAATGTTTTCAATATTACAATACTTGCTCTTTATATGCGAAATTAAAAAAACAGTATCCAAACAGAATAGGACCGAACTTTTAGACTATTATCTGATAAAACTACGATCAAGACTTTCATTCTATAAATGAAGGACGACGTGTGTTGATGTAATATTTTCTGTTGTTACCCAGGAATTGCAGCAGCTTATCCCACGGTAAGCCAGATCATTCTGATATATAATTTAATTGAATATGAGCAGAGCAGGTGTGCTTGAGACCCCCTGCGGGTTATTACTTCAGTCGGTATGTTTCTCTCTGCAGGTGTGTGTCAGCCATAGAGCAAGAAGCACGGGACCAGACAATCACTAGCGCTCAAGAAAACGAAGGCGGAATCAGTGGTAGCAAAAAATTGGGAATACACTTGAACGCTTTCCATTTCTATTACAGTCATCTACAGTACAATTTTAGGGGGAATAACCCTATCTGACAGCTAGAAAAGATATGTCTACTTTTATATATTCATAAATCAAGTCATGTGATCGGCGGATGTCACTTTTTAAAGGGTTGACTGCAAAAAAATAATTTTAAATGCTTTTCCTACCGAAATCATACTGAACTATAAAAGGTTATGCAGCCCACGTCAATCTTGTCTTTACTGACGCAACCATCTCTACACATTATTTCAAACAAATATAAAAAGTAAGAGTTTTTATTATTAATATGTCGATCTGTGTTTTTGTTAGAGATGAGTTGACTTCACTGCTCGATACATATTATTTTGGTTGCGTCTTTTTTTCAGAGACAATGGCTAGGCAGCTTCGGTCTATTTAGTAATAAGTCTAATGATGGATTAAATAGCCAAGAAATTACTAAAGCTAAGTGTGGCGGTAGCCGTATATATTATATTCTTTAAGTTGAAACAATAACACCTGGACATGAGAATTGAACCTAAACTATAATGTGATTGAAAAATGACTCGGGGTGCGGGGAAATTCCTAGATAGCTCGGTGGTAATAACATTGACATACCAAGTCAAAAGTTCCGGGTTCAAATCCCATGTCCAGGATTCATTTTTAAATTTAGAAAAATAGGTCTACTGTTATTACTTCAGAAAATGTATTTAAAAATATAGGAATTAGCTAGTCTACAAGCAAGGAACACGAGATAGCAAGATTAAACTTTTACTTATAGTTTTGGTATCGCCTTCCATCATGAAATAAAATACAGTCTCTCTATCCAAAGACTGAAAAGTATATAACCAATTTACAAAATGTAGTATTGCATTTTGTTTATTCTCTAATAATTATATTCATTCTGCAATTTTTTAGCCGTTAAAAATCATTACTGTTTTATAAATTGACAATTTGGGAACTCAACCATATTAGTTGATTTTCACAACTTAAATCCGTGATTTAACCTTATATTCATAAACAAACCTTGTGAGTTGAGAATTAATAGCGATGCTATAGCTAGCGACGGTGGACTCTGAGTGAACTAAAGCTAAAACCTTCCGCATTTCGCCTCTCACTACTGGTACAAGCTATCCTCATAGCTATACTAATGAGGAAGATAAAATTTAGAAGAAAGTTATCCTAATTTTCGTGCAGGGAGAGGATTAAACCATTTTGGATAAACACCAGGCTGGTATTTGAAATTGGACTCGCTCATCAACTGCAGACCAGACAAAAAGAGACTGAGCAGTTATCCATGGATTGACAGAAGATTACATCCTTCGGTAACTGTCACTGATAACAAATAGCTCAGGAAGACCCACATCGGTGGGCACGCAGACTTAAGTGTCAGTCTCTTCTGGTCTGGTTTCCCGGTGCACTCAGATGCTTCTTCTTAAGGTAAGGGAGTATAGGGGACGCAATAAAAGGCCGGTGTTTTTACAATTTTTATAGAAAATAATTTTTTTGGCCAAAATAAATAAAATATTGCTTCAGTACAAACATATAGCTTAATTTTCTTCATACGGTCATATCAACAGTTGTTTAATGTATGTCATGAGCATAGCGGTATTAGATTAGAAATTTTTTTAATTAAGAGAAAAAGTGGTTATTTTATTCCAAGACACCCTTGAGAGATATTTAATAACTTAGGAAGTCATCATTTGAATAAATTAAACTCTCTGTGTATATATAAGCAATATTTGATTTATTTTGACCAAAAAAAAGGTTTTTCTATAAAAATTTTAAAAAAACTGACTTCTTCTCGCCCCCCCCCCCTACACTCCTACCTTAAATATTTTCCTAGTCTTCCTCCATTATAATGATGACACACTTTATCCAAATACTACCTACTACCTTTATTTTCTCTACCCCATTAGGGTAAGATGCAAACGGCGAAGAAAAATAAAATGATTAGGTAATATACAGTAGAGCGTCGGAAATTTGGACGTCAAAAATCCGGAACGTAGCAAATCCGGATCGGCAGTGAGAGCAGGTCAAGTCTTGTGCAAAAAACAATTAAGGACTTTTTTACCCAGTAAGTTTCCATTAATTACTGTATATTCTTGTGTTTTTTTTTAATATTATAGAGTTACTAATCTAAATTACATAATGTACATGTTCTTATTCAATATACTTTATTAAAATATTTTGTGTACTGTAATTTTTGAACCCTTCAGCCTTTATTTTGCAATACAGTAGACTCCCGAGCGTCATGTATCCTCTAGTCAATACATTACGTATGTATACAGTTATTGAAAGCACATTTGAAAATCCGGACAGTTCAGTAATCCGGATGGGTCCCGGTCCCGATCGATCCGGATTAACGACGCTCCACTGTAGTATATATATATATAAACTGACAAACATACAGTTTTATAAATAAATAATCTAAATTGACTTATTTTCAAAAGAAAGATTAGACAAATAATAAATATTTGATTAATTTTATCTTTAAAAAACGTTATCTTTATTAATAAAATGAAGAGTTTGTGTGCCATGATTGTTGCACGATACCTACCGCACACAGTTGTCTTACATTTTAAAACTAGTAGCCCCTGTGTATAAACATGTACACCTCGAGGCTGGAATTATAAATTTGTACTATAATTTTTTAAATTAACTACAAATTGGGTTGGTAGAACTAAAATGAAGAGATTTTTTGTTGAAGAAAAGAAAAGCGTTTTCCGGGGAAACCACGAAATTCACTGAGCGCTTAATCCAGGAAACGCCGGGTAATTGTCCTAGTTATAAAATAAAATGGCCATCCTTTGTTGTATTTCTCCAAATGTGTATTTTCTTTGAATTAAAAGGAAATTTTTGTTTTATTAACTTCCATGCTAATTGAAAGTTATATAAATCTAACATATATATATATATATCTTATAAGATGGACTCTAAGCTATTTGTCAATGATTTGTTGTCTTCCATTTCATGCGCACACTGGACATAATTGTGATGAAAGGTGTAGTTCCGCGGCCTCTCGTCTGCTTATTGTTAAGTATCGTTGCACGTGTTACAGCTGAGTAACAATCAGCGCCCTGATATCCTTATTTCTTTCTCGAGTCGACTTTATATTGTCTTCAAGTTCAGTACGAGTAGAGAGGAGTGAGTTAGGCCCCGCCATTTCTCATATCTCTCCGGCTAAAACAAATTCCAGAGCCAAGTACTCTTTTAACATACACATACCCACATCTTTCTTTCTTCCTTCATACTCTTTTTTAATTTCCTTCTTTACTTTGCACATTATTTTTAGCAACGTTTATTTTTTATTATACTTCTGAATTCCTCCCTCCCCTTTCCAACCACCACATTCCAATGCGTTCCCGCCTCCAACACTAGCAACAACTGCCCTCTTTTTGTGTGTGAATTAATTTTATTTAGTTTGTGGGTGTAAAAACATGGTGGCCATATCTGCACTGTATTTTCACTGTAGAAGTGGGGGTTAGGGTAGTAGAAGAGGGTGAGAGGGAGGGTAGATATGTTACGAACTAAAACAAGTTTTAATTACATGGCATATTACTGAGCCCGTATTTAAAAAAAAAAAAACTAAGCGGGAA